>AXCO02005063.1:0-19066 GCA_000473525.2 Anopheles melas | reverse complement strand
TACGTAAGTGTGTGAACATCACTAGCTCTTCTCTCTTCTCAGGTCACTTCATAAATTATTCCACACTTCATATCAAATGCTTCTCTAACCGTGTTGGTGTACGGTGTTCATTTCTGCTACTCTCAAATGTGAGCACAAACTGTAACGGTGTTGGGCGCCATTCGCCTCCCAAAAAATAGCACAACCATATCGTTAAAATCACATGGGCGACAACCACACATATACACACACACACACACACATGTGGGGAGGTGAAATGAAATTAATGCTTCAAAATCGTTTTAGATCGTCAACCGCCACCGGCCATTACGAGCGTTAAATGTCACAGTGTAATGGCACTTTTCAATGGGCCCAACCATTGTGTGTGTGTGTGTGTGTGTATGTGTAATTGTATTAAATTTATGATCGTTTCACTAATGTGACAGTCATGAGGGTCTATTATAGGGCGAAGTTCACATTGCACATTGGTCGGGACTGCTTCCAAAAATGGTTTTGTGCTGCAAAGGTCGCGCCGTAAACGACACCCAATGAAGTGGGTTTAGAATAAAAAGCGATAAGTGTAACATGGCAGAACACACTACATTTTTCTTTGGAACGGAAAACGAACACTATGTTTAGCCAAAGTCTCGCATCAAATCGACTCAAACAAACTTAAAGATTCAGCCCAATGCTCTTCGAGAGAATCAAAGCATTAGAACTTCCTGTCAATTCTCGCTACAGTTTTAAACTACACCAGTTATCTTACGATATGTTTCAGATTTAACTTCTCACAAGATACACACACTCTTAAGGTTTAAAGTCAATACATTACTAAGAGATATAACACATCTACAATATACAGATATTTAAGTCCTTATCCCCAATTTTGTGATGTTATTAATCTCAATTGTTAAAGCAGTATGCAACAGACGTCTCATTAAGGTCATAACTTTCGGATCTACATAGGACAGTAGATGCAGGATTGCATCCAACGTATAAACTAGATGCAGAAGCTTATTCACAGTAACAAAACAAATCTTATATTACTTTTTATGCTAATAAAGCAACTATAACGCTATCTATTCACTATCATACAGCATTTGCTATCGTCGGCATGACACAGCCTAGCAACGAGAGTATTACAAAGGAAATGAATTTAATATCTTTACTAATCGCTTTGAACAAGCCAAAAACAGCAGTGCCATCTGTTTGGCCAGAATCAGCTAACAAGCCGTTATGCTCACATTAACACCGCACCAAACTATTCACGCCACCTCCCTTAAAAATGAATCATTAATATTCCAAAACTTTCGTCGCTTCGTGCTCAACATCCCACTACACAGAGCGCGCTGCTCCAAACTTACTAAACATCCAACGATGTGACACATTTTTACGAGCAGCTATTTCATCGAAAGCCTCCCCAGCAAGCCCCGGAATCCAGATGCCCGCCTGTACCGATATGACGCTGTCTAGAGCATGCTCTATGGATCGCAACTCCTACTGTCGGCCACCAAAGTTTAGACGAAGCTGTTCATAAAAGCATCCCAATTCTCACTCCCGGCGCATGTGGCCTTATACCGTCCCCGGCTCTCGGCATTTGTGCATCCAAGCCATAGGAACTGTTTGGTTTGGTTGTGAGTAAACCCCCATAAAGTGACGGAACATGTACTTCCACACACACACACACACACACACACCAGGGCACATCAGGGTCCTCCCCGTAAGGGCTGTACGACGCAGAAGCAGCTTACGCTCCGGTCCGAGAAGTCAACTATTCGCCGTCCACACACTACGTCATTCGTAAATTTGCACTGTTTATGTGTTTACCCAGCGGTCAGTTAGCGTTTGTGTTTGTGTTAGAAGCCTTCTTTCGTTGACCTCACCGCCGGATTATTGCGAGCAGACACATTTTTGGCAACATTCTACCGAGCACCAGGCCCCTTTCCCGCTCTGCTTTTAATCTTTATGAACGTACCGTGTGCGATGGTTTTTTGAACATTTAACTTCTAATTCTGTTCCTGGGTGTGTGGTGTCTTTGTTGGAAACCCAAATGTCTTGTTTGAGCATACCCTAACAGTTCGAGTTTGATGGGCGACTATTTTAATGTACCTGCCAAACTAGCTGAGTCATGCTGTACAAGACATTTCCGAGCTTCCAAGCAACACCTCAACGCGTAATCCTGGCTTATCCCATCCCAGCACGCAAGCAAAAGCATTAAAAAAAAACTAACCCAAAAAACAAAGCTTGTTTTTGTTTACGCTATTTGTCTTGGCAAAGCAAGTATCCAAGAGAGCAATAGAGAGAGAGAGAGAGAGAGAGAGAGAGAGAGAGAGAGAGAGAGAGAAAGTTTCCTATTTCCACTACCACTAAGGGAAACTGTTTTGGGAAATGTTTATGAGGAAACTTGAGGTGAACGATTTCACACAAGGTCAGTAAACCGTAATCATGCTGGACAGCGTGACGGACGAACGGATGTGTTGAACGTTGCAAATTTCTGCTGAACACGTAAACATTCATCGATCGCTTTTAGATTACTTTTTGGCATATTTTAATAAAGAACAGTCTAGAAGCAAGACTTATGTTTTGGCCACAAAATAGTAATACAATGAAATTATTTATTCTTTTCAGTTATTAACCCGAAGAACTGATACTGAGTTACTTTCTACTTAAAGCTAAGCTGTAAATACGATTTAGCACACCTTTGATTACACTTTCCGATTAAACTTATATCATATACTTCAATAAATACACAAGTATCATCACAAAGAAAAATTCAATTCCAACTCTACAAGAGTGATGCGGCAAAAGAAAAACAAAACGTAGCCGCTTAATAACAACCCACGGTGGTGCACACAAAAACACCAACGTCATAATTCATAGCAATGGCCAATGTTCACGATACTTGATACCACAAATACTTTCGTGGTTCCTCTACATTTGGCTACCCGTTGCGAAAACAACACACTAACACACACACACCAAGAGAAAAACATCGTGCTGCGGCGGGCGCTCTTGAAATGAAACGTATTCATTACTCTTAACGTGCACATTCACCTAGATGACGTAATTGTCGTTACATTGCCGTCTTGGCAACATTGTCCGCACAGTTTTTCCTCCCCGCTTACTACCCAGTGGGCTGTTTGGTAACGAAAGGATCATACTGCAGGCACAAAGTAACGGACGGAAATGGACAAAAAGTACGCTTTTCAAACCTCAAACGGTGCGCAGCGCGCGCGCGAGAACGGTCCGCCACCGGTCTAAGCAGCCGGTTCGGTCGCGCATTCTTCCACACTCACGTAATCGTAATTAATTTACCAGCCAACGGCTAGTCAACGGACATTTTTCATGTTTTTTTTTTGTTTCATACTTCTCCCCGTTCGCGGTTTGCGAGGCTGGCGACTGTTGCTAATGCCAGCAAAGCGTTTAGCGAGCTGATAGATGAATAAAAAGCAAAATTTCCCTCCATCCCCTTTTTATATTCAGGCACTCATACACACCCAAGAACTCAACCATCGACGGAGCTAAAGGCACGTACAAAAGTAATGTTTTTTTTTCATCTATTTCAACGAACTAATAGAATGTCGCAGCAATCAGCAGCTCCTTCGCGGTGGCGTAAGGGAAAGGTTTCCAGTGACCAATGCAAAACACGCCGCTAACGCTGTGTCGGACTATTGGATAAATTTGCTTATGTTTTGAGAACAAGTGCTTGACTGCTGCTTAAACCCGTAAAGAAGGCATTTCACACAAGTGCTGCTACACTTGACTGTGAAACCACAATTAGCTTACAAAGGGAAAAACGTTGCCTTTGTATGCGTATAGCACGGAATGGTTTTATTACACAAAACACTGACTCAAGGCAAAAATTGTTATTTATTCAAGTAACGTCATCTACTGTCAAAATTGTTGCTATATATTTTTTTCCAATCTGTAAGGACAGAAATGAATCCTTTACAGAAGACACTGCTACGCTTTTAAAAATGAAACTCCACCAAAAGGTTCGAGCCACTGCTCGCAAAACAGAGAGTGAAATTGAATCCATAAAGCTTTGCTTCATCTTCAGCTGTCATCATAAATTATTGTTTAGCAGCGTGCAGCACACTAAGCTGCTGAGTTCGCAGCAAGATGGAAGATTCTGCTACCGTTGAGCAGGAACATACCATTCAATCTATATGCACGACGAATGGTGAAACTCGATTTCTCTCAGACAAAATAATCTCACTGAAAGTACACAACAAATCCAATAAGATCCACCACAGCCGATATTGCTGTTTAAACTGTCTATAGACTTAGTATACGACAGACAAACGTTTCCCTCCCTTACAAATAACCTCGGAACTCTCAACAAACAAATTGGACACATAAAAGCTGTACCTTTTCATCATCAAACAGAATGAGACATAACGCACTGACCTCTATTACCCAGAGCGAGAGGATCCTGCTAATCCTTAACCAAAGAGGATCGTACTTGTATCTGCTCGTTAGCAGCGCTAACTGTTCCGCCACTTCATGGCACCAGCACTCCGGGGCTGACTTTTGCTGAAGTGTGTAACTCATCTTCAAAAACTCACACCCCCTCAGCCATTGAAGCAATCTAGGGCACACATTGCTAAGAAATTCATTACTCTGACCTACAAATGGAAAGATTGTCACGCGCTCAAGCAACACGCACCATGAGCAAGATATGTACATGAAACACAGACCACATCGTATTCGTCAGATCTCAGAGTTTGCCTTCGCGCTCGGTTAAAGAAATAACCGTCTTCATCTCAACCCGTTCTTGCTCGCTTACGTACCTTGAAGGGTTAACACGCGAAAGCTTACGGGTCACTGGTACCGAACGCATCAACCAACGCCTTATGCGCTTATGAGATTGTACACATCAGCGTACGAAGCGAAACAACGTGGCATCGAATGACTGAGCGTGCCGTCAGCATGCCGTAAAAAGTCGGCAATACTTGTATGTGCCGGCAAGATCAAAGCGACCGTGTTTGCCGTTGCGGTAGTACACGTTGGTCGCTTTGGACACGGGCGGAATCGACACCCAAGTTCCGTTTTAGCGGTACAAGCCTACAAAACACACACACACACACACACGAGCTGCCGAAAGCGTAACGCGTTACTAATGTATGGGAATGAAGATTAAACCGAGTTGTTTTTCGGGTTTTTATTACACCAACGGGATGTAAATTGAAAATTCGTGTGAGAGTGCTGGGAAAAATGCTGGCCTTGGAGTGAGCGATAACACGTATTAAACAAGCTTATGGCCGTGATAAAAGATTAGAGGAACCTTCTAAGAAACTACACTATTGTAACTCCATGTCAAGTAAAGAAAAACTCCTTGCAATTAAAGTACTTAAATCGTATAAAAAAGAAAATGTTTCACCGATTGAAATGATGATGACACGGAGGTAATTTTATACTAAGCGCAGAATGTGATACCTTCAGCAAACGTTCTAAAAAATCCATCAATAACCACCGATGGCCATTGCGGTGCAGTATCAAACTTCATCCATTTGCTTTTGCTGCTCCTTCTGCGTGCTCCGGCTGGTAGCGTAACCGAAACCATTCCATCACCCTCAAATTGCTTGCTGGCAAGTCATCGAAAAGCCAGTTAAAAGCATGCAACATAAAACGCATTGAAAACCGACCGCCAATATGTAAGTGCTCCAACCACCACACATACACACACTCACACATCGACACAAATCGCTGATTCACGAATGAGCTGCATAATGGAATGGTCGAGCAAGTTCCATTACATTTCAAAGCGTTCGTGTTACACACTGCAGGAGATTGGTGTTCGCAGAGAGCGTTGTGTGCGTTTTTTTCTTCTTCTTGTATTCCCTTCCCCACCATCGCCACAGGAAGTGGATGCTTACACGAATAGTAACACTTTGCTTCGAAGCGAAACCGCATCACCAACACCAATCGCATCGATTACAAAAGGGTGGCCTGCCTGTGCCAACCGCGCCTGACCATCCTTCAATGGCCAATAAGATTGGCCCTGGCGGTTGGGGGCTGATAGTGGAAATGAATTATTTCTCAACCGAACGATCAAACGGCGCTTCACCTTTCTTTGTTCGTTGTACTAATTGATTGAAATGATTTGTGGGGAAGCGCCGCCGATACGATAATCTGAATACGGACAATAAAAATGTCGATAGTGTGTTGCGTTTGGTGGTTTTATATCCCTTTGATACAGGCCGGGCGTTTCGTTTTTTCTCTCTGTTGGCAATGGAAATTAATTCACACATCTCACAATATAGCAGCTTAATTGGATAATTAAAAATCGAGCATTTTAAAACACATCATTTATGGACACCCTTCAACCCACAACCAGCACTTTCATCGCTCATCGCCACACTCACCTTGTCCTTCATTTGGAGTAGTTGCATCGGTCATTTTCGGGTATTCTTTCTGCAGGGTGTGGTTTGGTTTGGGTTCGCTTCGCCTTGCTCCACCGTTTTTATATTACGTCCGCAGTGCGTCCTGCACCTGCGTTAATACTAAGCCACGTGACACGTGTACGCTACTATGGTGAACTGGGCCTAAGCATAATTGTAACGCTGGTTTGTAACATTGTGTCGATTAAGTATATATTTTTGTTTTGTTTGTATTCTTTTAGTCTTCGTTTATTCTACTGCACTAATCTCTCGCAATACGAAACGGTTACAAGCGCAACAGTATTCTAGTTAAACGTGAAGGTGCATTTACAACAATATATACACTTTTTACTGGAACACGACTATCATTCTCGCTCGAACGCTTTAGCGATGATGCAACAGTGGTATTAGGGCGAAACTTTGCTACTTTGAAGAAGAGTGAAGATACGAGCACATTGTTTCAGAAATGGAACGGTTACTGCTAATGGAATGAACTGACGGTAACCCTTCGTTTAACACTTTTTACATTGGGTATTTACATTTCTTCTACGTGTGCGTGTGTTTTGCACAATTTAGAGCACTAAACGCAGCACAATTTTAATTTACACTTTAATTCACTGCATTCACCCACTCACAGCGTCGATGGAGACGCCTTGTGTTTCCTACAATAGCGACGCCGATGGAGACGCCTTATCCTTCGTACACTAGCAGCGGCACCACGCGGAAAGGATCTACACTATTAACTTTACACTATTATTGCTCACACATTATGCTTCACCGCGCTGCTCAGCCACAGTACTGGGTTGGATTAAACTAATGCAAAAAATTACAAACTCGGCCCTTTAACGGTGGCCACGAGGCCGACAAAGGGGGTACTAGCCGGGCCAAACGGATAGAATTTTACAGTCGGTAATGCAAGTGGCAGAAAGATTTATCGCCCTGCGGTTTGGGTTTTTTTTTCGTGGTGTTGTACTATCAAAACTTTTTTCGAAACACTCCCGTAACCACACAATCTCGGCCGTTGCTTTATTTCAATTAAGCCCTTTTAGCAGCTGCACACGCCGACGCTACACGGTACGCGGATAGTAGAAAGGATAACATTTTCTGACAGAGTGTAGAGTTCACATACACACACACACGCACGCGTGGACACGGTTTCGCTATTATTCCATCCTATTTAACCCAATCGCAAACTTTTACCACTTCACCACCACGGAGTGTACGGAGGGCCTTCCGTAATGTTTCACCTGAAACGCTAACACACCATTCACACACACGCACACACATACACGCTCACAAAACACAGACAATCATGGTGCACACACACACACACACACGCGCACTACACTGTTGCACAAGGTGCACACACGCGCAAACCCGTCTCGCTAGCTGGCGCTAGACACCATTCGCTCGATGATGGGAAGCCCAATCGCCGTCTGCTGCTGGGGCATCACTGGTAGCATCTTTGCGTGGTGCATCGTCACCAGCGATCGACGGTCTCGCGAAACAACCCCGCACCTGCCGCATAGCGTGGCGATTGCATCCTTAAGTGTGCGTCACTACTGCTTCTTGCCTGCCTTTACCTGTGTGCCGGGATTCACATGTTCCGATCGTGCCGGGCAGATTAGTTGGGAGAGCGTTGTCCGCTTTCACGCGATTGCCTTTCAATTGATCGAATCAACTCGAGTAACAACACGGTACACACACTTGATCGGAGGTGTTCACTTTAAACTAACAACCATCTGCTTTACAGCCGGTGGAAGCTTTGTCGTTCCATTTACGCTGTCGCACTAACACAATCGCTTACAGTACACCTCATGCGTGGTTAATGGTTTAATTTGTTTCCTATTAGTAGCACATTACACACCTAAACCGCCTCTAACGCGTTGTGTTGAAACATCCGGGCGGCTACTTTGAGCTGAACATATTTACAAACACTCTACAGCACGCGCTGCAGCTGCATGTGCTGTCGCGGGCGGGAACCAACAGTATGACAAATGGTAGAAGCGGAAGTGTTGAACTATTTACAGCATTTTTTTTTCTAGTTGTAAATCTGAAATTAAAGAAAGAAGAGAGAGAAAAATGTGTAAAATATTTGAAATTGCAAACTGAACAGGAATCTTATAGGAGCTAGAAAGCGCCTAAATGTATGCAAACAGTGTCGCCATAAATAGCATTGCTATCGTGATGAACTGCCCCGGTTCCACCGGCATTCAAACGCAACAGGAGGCATATAAAATTGTACAAGTGTCAACTACCGTCTACCATTTTTCATTCATGAAGCTTCCTTTTCGTGGGACCAGCAAGTCATTGTACTGAACAAGTCGAAAACTTGTCGCAGAGAGACATTTATATCTGTAGGGGTATTTTTTCCCTCCTCCCTGCAGTGTCCCTGTCGACGTCGTTATACCAATTCAAGAAGAATCTTGTGGCGGACTAGAAGGTGGTTCACAATTATGAGCATGTTTATCGAAACATTGTCACATTCCGAGCGATTTGGTGCACAAACGAGGCTCGAGACACCGCCAGAACGGTAACCTGTTACGTGGAACGTTTGGTACGAATGGAGCGGATGCCACCCGCAAAGACACACACACACACACTCGCTGGCAACGTGACAGCTTAGCGACCGACACACTCGAGAAGGTGGCACTATCTTCTTTCGGCGAACCCGAGCGAACCCGGCGATTGCCATTGTGCACACCGGCAACCGGAACCGGAACTACACAACCTGGTGCCGTTGCCGGTAGGTAGAAAGGTAGAAAGTAGTTTGCACAACCAAGCGCTAATGCTTGAGAAGCACACTGTTTGATGTAGCGGAAGATACTATTATGAGTCCACGAACATGTGTGTATGTGTGTGTGTGTGTGTGTGTGTGTGGAACTGTATATAAATACACACAGGAACAGATTATGCAGTGCGAACCTCCATCTACCGGCCCACAAACATAGCAGCCTTAAGCAGAAGCAGAAGCAGCAGCAGCAGCAGCAGCAGCAGCTGGCAGACTGTCGACTGTCTGTGGTGATCGCGTTCTGCACGCGTACCGGGAAAAGAGATTAAATTTTAAAGCCCGTACAGAGCCGGATTTTTGCTGCATATTATGGAGTATGGTGGTTTGCGAAGTACCTACCGGAGAGCAACAAAACTATTTGTGACAGGGTAAGTTGTGGAAGGGGAGGTGGAATAAAATATTCAGGATCAAAATATGCAGGATACAGCTTAGAGGTTCGCGTTCGATAAACACACACACACACACACACACACACACACACACACAAACAGTACAATGTGTGTCCTTGTGGGAGCAGCGGCAAGCCTGTTCATCAACATTAATGCACAGCCCGGATGTGGTTTGTGTGGTGGAGTTGTCGAGCTTGTCGAAGCTATACTGGGTCCACGATTCTTCTGCTGAAACGGATCTACTTGCTTGCTAATCGATCGAGCTTTTTACCGAGCCAAATAGAACTGTATGAACAGGAAACTTTGAGCCACAATGCGGTTTTCATTGTTTAAAATATTTTCCAGTCTTTCAATACTAGATATATTATTAAGATAGAATATATTATTTATCTCAATATATTATTTAATAAAAATGGCATATCAACCATCATCCATGATTTTTTTTTTGCTCCTAAATGTATGCAAAATCTAATTTTTACACTTTTATCTGAAAATAAACTTTAATGCGTATAGTAATTTGTTTTGATAGCTTGTATTAAACACTTTTGTATTAATATATTCAAAAATTGAACTATGTCATGAGCTACATTCACAAAAAAACAAACACAGCACATACATTTAGGCGCTTGCTACAAAAAAACCTTTCGACACAGCGTATATGGGATAAATGGCAATTACGCTCATTTGTTTGCTTTGCTTTCAGGAATTAATTCAAATCCTATTTCACCTAAAGCATACAAACTTCAACCTTATCCAAACCAATTCCACCCACCAGGCAATATAGATGAACCCAAATGTGTCTTTATTCCCGTTTCAATTTGAACTACCAAAGTGCAGCTTGCATCCTGTGCTGGTGCAGCAACCTTGCGTCGTTCCCACACGCACACACACACACATACATACAAACGGCAATACAAAAGACAAAGCAATTGCACTGAAATAAAGGATTCCTGATGGCACTGGCAGATAAAAGGGTGTCTGTACGTACGTAGCACACACAGGAAGGAAGGACCGCACGAAAAAGAAAAAAAACACACACACACACACATATAATTACCCCTGGTGCGGCAGGTGTCCATTTGTGTACGTGTGCATGATTTGACTACACCAGAATAGGGAGGGAGAAAACTGCAGTTTTCCGTGCAGCTGCATCAGCGATGCTCGTTAGTGTGTGCTGGTTAATATCGACTGTCACCCACTCCAAACTGCGGCGGCGGTCGTCCTGCACGCAGATGCTCGTGCTCACATATTCTGGGGTTCCTTAGCGTCCTTCCTTGCACACACAGACACAAAATGAACGTACACACACAAGCACACACACACCCGCAATAACGTTATCATTCTTTGTGCAGCACATCGTGCAGCACGTTTTACTCGGCAACAGGGAAAAAGCTTATCCCACACAAACACACACACACACGCTACTTGCCTCCTGCGAGGTACCTTCTGCTGTAGGGTTGTAGTTTGAGGTAGAAGAAGAAGAAAAAAAAGGTGATATGACCATCGACTGACTCACTCACACCACGACCCAACGAGCTTCAAACACCGCAGCCATATGCAAATACTACAACAAGTGGTCCCCGCGTACTGTCCGCGTCCCTGTTCGCTATTGCCCCCTTTTCTAACCCGTTCCGGGCGTCAAAAAAGACGAGAAGGACGAGGAGCTATCGTGTGCCATAAAGGTTAGCGGCGGCGAGCTCAAGTCGTTATGGTATCGTTACAAATACGCCATTCCATTGCAGCCACGTTGCGGTCGCGCAATCAGCCCGAACCGGGGGCGCGCTCGAGCTCAACAAACGCGCTGTGTGAGGGGCGATGGAAAATCGAAACATCGCTTTTCTTTACTTCCCACCGCCTTTTCCATACCGTTCGTTACGCATGCAAAGGTAAGAGAAATTACTGGCCCGAGCCCGTACTCTGTGGAGGGTGGGTTAGGGAATAAAATAAAAACAAATCAATTCGATGGCGCAGTAACGCGCTGTGCGTCACAGACGCCACCGTGTGTAGAATGGTTGTTCACACCCGTAGGTCTTTCATCCCCGGGAGCGTAGGCAGCAGTAACTGAAAAAAAGAAGTAAACACACACACACACACACGTACTTCTTTTTTTTAAGCTCATAATAATATTGAGCGGATCGAGCAAAAAAAACGTACACTGGAGAGACACGCTTTACAATCCGTAACGCCAGACCACTACCACCAAAGCAGCTGTTGACCGTCCCGTTCCCCTTGTGAGAGAGCGAGAGACCCATGGAACCGCGAGCCATGCGCACTGGTACGATCGATTGAGACCTTCTGCAGCAACACAGCCCGCGCGCGAAAGACCCGCACACTGGCACCTTTGCTCGGGTCTACCGAACACGCTCGGTATGCCTCGCGAGCGCGAGGTGAAAGTTCTCCGCCACCAGCTTTCTTTCGCGTACGGGCGCAAGAGGTGAAAAAGAATGTCTATCCATGGTCCCTCGCCAAAAAAAAAACACGCCAAAAAGGACTCGATTCGAAGCTTTCCGCAGGGTCCATCGTGTGTATGACCGCCATACACACAAGTGTTTTGGTGTAAAATAAAATGAAAAAAGAGCAGCCGAAACTTCCATTCGTTCTTCTGCTGCGTTAGCTCTGTTTTTGCTACCTTCAAAATGCGTCAGGCCACAAAGTCACCGAGGGAAAGCTTGCTTTATACTTCACTTCAAAACACGCCGCTCAACAGGCCAACACAAAGGGGCGAGGAGGGAGCGAAACGGGACTGCTAGGTTGCTTTGGAGGGTTATCAATAAATGCCCATAGATGGCGCGCGTTAGAACGGTACACGTTCTCTTTGTGTGTTGTTTAATTTCATTTAACGTTTCGTGTGCGTGTTTGTTTTGTTGTTGTTAATGGGTTTTTTTTCCTATAGCTTTTTTTGCTCTACAAGCAATCGTTTTCATTTCATAGTTTCCATTGGCGCTGCACTTGGTGGTTGTTTGCGTGATGTTCATTTATTTGCTTCGTTGCTTAGTGTATCTGCCCACCTGCTTGCTTGTTTCTGAGCTCATGCTAAGCGTTTATAGACATAATTGTCTTATTATGACGTTATTCTAGCTACTTGCCGGAGTTATTCCATAACCGTTTTTTAATAAATTTGCAAAATTAAAATGGCAAAATTGAATAAACTAATTGGCATCAGAGTAATACAGATACAGGCTGTTGTCTTTCAAGTAATGGATTGATATCCTCCACTTTTTACTGTCTCTTCATTGACTTTATTGGCCGAGTCTGTTTTTGAAACCCATCTTTTTATCCAATCAAATCACTATTGTATGTTTTACAACAAAAAATAGTACAAAAGTAAAAAGAAAAATTAATAAAGCATTTATATGTAATTGTGGTACATGCAATATGGTGCATTTAATTTCGCAATATGGTGGAAAACTTTCTCAAGCAATTAAAACAGTTTTTGTACTGAAAAAAAAACAAACATTTGCTCAGCAGAAACTGAACAATTCCTCTTGTAAACCATTTCTCACTATTACCAAGCAGTAAACAAAATACAGCTTAAGCATTCGTGTAACTAAAATGTAAACAATTCATAAGAATTTGCCACTTTATCGTATCATTATATACCATGCTCCCTCTCCTTTCCTACACAGCTGGAGTACACGATTGTTTTTTGATGCTGCACAATTAGTGGTATCGTAAAATTTCAATATTTTTCGGGCTTCGCCTAAAGTTTGTGCGGAACGGGGTGCTTTAGAAGTTTTAACGCTCTCTTGCTCCGCAGCGGTGTGCAGTAAGTTTACCACAAAAAGTTTTCCATGTGGTGCCACCATTATTAGTGCCATTACCGTGATTAGGGTACGTTATTTATCGGTACACCTATACTTTTGCTCTTGCTTGCTGTTTTTTTTTTTCTCGCAGTCTGTTACAACACTCTTTGGAAAGGTTTGAATCGAAGCGTTTGACCGAAGGGATTAGCAGTTGTTGCCCTTTAAAGCTCCGTATAGTACGCCAAAAATACCCAAATATTTGTTGTTTTAATACATTTAAGGGTTCAAACATTGCTATAACACCAGCTGAATATGCCACTATCAAAATATACTTTACAGTAATGAAAATACTTCAATTTAATAACAATTCCCTGTGATATTTTCAATCACTTTCATTTGAAGTACTCTCTCACAAACACACACTCTTTATGCTCTTCATACAAACGTATCAAAACGCCAAAAAAAGATAGCTATCAAAAAAGGGAGCCATAAGCTCAAAAGCTGGAATTTTCACAGCATTCTCCTACCCGATGATGCTGGGAAGATTCCGTGGTTTGCGTTTTAACAACTGGGAAAGGTTATAAAATTTTCAATTTTCTCTCTTTTCTGTTGTGTAGTAGGAGCAAAAATGAGAGACAGATGAGGAAACAATGGTATAA
This sequence comes from Anopheles melas, assembly GCA_000473525.2. Lineage (NCBI taxonomy): Eukaryota > Metazoa > Arthropoda > Insecta > Diptera > Culicidae > Anopheles > Anopheles melas. Next base: position 5,122 of record AXCO02005063.1, on the reverse strand, counting down.
AAGGTTTTACGACACATAATCCACAGTGCATCAAAGGTTCCTGACATTAAAGTGGATGGACTAGATCGCAGGACGAAACGTCAGTCGAATGAACTTCATCACATAACACTTGAATGCTGAAAGGGATGAATGAAGGCACAGATTGTAATATTTATGTGCAAATTTCCTTTTTAAAGGTGAACACCAGATTCAACCTTCAAAGTATTGTAAGTAACAAAAATCATTGTTTAAGAAGCTACAAAAAAAAAGAAAACAGCTAGTTTATACCGCTTTGCTGCTTTGCCTTTAATAAACTCCAACTGGTTCCTCCTTACCAAGCGTAAGGTATCAGTTTTAACAACTTCATTGTCACCAGTGTAACATTTACTCTCTCGTACACGTTCCGCAGCAAAAGGTACGACCGGAAGTCAGGCCGTTGTGGCAGTACTTCCACCAACCGCTTATTGATATCATTGTTAAACATGTTTTTAAGGGCTCACTCATGAGCGCACGGCCCTCCCAGGCCTGTAGCTTCTGTACTGTGCCGCCAAAGTCGACCCTCTTTTGCTCAACCTTCACGCCTGCTGTATTATCACGCAAACTCGCCGCACACCTCACGGCCTAATCCAATTTTGCTCACCGTACCCGAAAGTAATTTTCTTTAATTTTCCCCGTAAATTATCGGCTTTATTGCAATTATTTGTTTTTATTTTTCTGGATCAGCTCCCTTCGCATGCTCGTTCCTTTCTGCCTGCTTTAAGCTTTTGTCGACTTTCCACCACTTAAAGCACCAAAAACAGGTACTCCAGAATCAGTCCCACTTGGCTCGATTGTTTTTAACCCCGTTCAACGATGGCAATTCACCCTGCCTTGTACAAACCACGACAACGACGACGACAACGGTGGCGATGGTGAAGGTTTTTTGGCTTTGCCTCCCTCCGGTAAAAATCTTACGCCTGGCACACATGGCGATAGTCAAAAGCCCATACCCCCGTTTCGTGCCCTCCGTTCACCCTTCTCCCACCACACACAATTTTCTACCCAAGTGAATAACACAAAAAAGCGAGATGAAATTGTACAAAAAAAGGTAAGCTTTCATCGATTCGCTCTGATCCTGGAAGCGGGGTGCTCGATTGGGATGGAATTCCCTTTGGTGGCTGCACACGGTAGCTCTCACCTCCCACACACATATTCCAGCACGAATGGAGCGATTTTTGCAACTAAAGCTGGTAAATAATACGAACAAAAACACAGGCAAAGAAAAGGGCAACACAAGACCGTAAGCTTCACCTCAATGATGGGCGGCGGATTTGAAAACACGCATTTTCCCCCGGAGATAATAAACTTTTGAACACTGCTCAATTTCCTGCCTGGCGCTGTGTGAGTGCCTGGAACCAGCCTTCCTTCTTTATTCATGATTTTTAGCCTGTGAGCTTCGAACAAAGTGCACGCCATAGAAGAAGAGAGAAAGCTTCCCCAGCGGAACAAACCGTTCCCACCGGATAGTGGTGTAAAAATGGTAAAGCAGACAGCCTTTTCAACAGTTCTTTGCTCGTCATGTAGGCGTGAAACCACGATCGCGCTATTATCAAATAAGACAATTACAACACCCGTAGTAAAGGTGTTTAACTGTCCCTAGTGTTTGGTCTGCTTTATGAAGGAAGTTTTGGAAGCGAGCGTGCTAAAAAAGACCAGACAATCAGTTTTTGTGCATAACTGGGTAGAACTAGCAAGCTTTGATCCGGTTCGAAGGGCCAAACGCATAATATTAGCTGTGAAAGTGATGAAATGATCAAAACAAATAATCTAAACAAGATAAATGTGTTAAATCGTTTATCGCATTTAAGCTACTTATAATAAACGCCGGGTGCCTAAATGTATGCAACAAAGCATAAGACAAACACTTAGCGCCTAAATGTATGCAGCAACACTCGTACAAACTACTATACGTCTATTTTTAGGATCAGACACCTTAAATGAGGCTTGAAATTGAAATAAAAAAGCAAAACTGTAACCACACAAACCCCAAAAGAACGAAAACCATAAAGCTCCGCAATGTGAACGTTTACTTATCACACTTAAAAATAACTCCTTCAAGTTTCCACTCTTAAAACGGTGTTCCGCAAGGACCGAACACCTCCCATTTGCCAACGCTTTATTGCCAAACAAAATAGTAATGACCTCGGGAGGCTTGAAATTGCTTGCATGAGTTTTTATGACGTTTTAGCACCTCGTTGAAGTGTACCACTGCCGTACAGCACTGGCAATGTGTACAGAGAGAAAGAGAGACCGCGTGTTCAATCACTCAGCCAATCCCCGTCCCCCTAGCTACACTGCTGCACAACAAACTTAATAAAGCCATAAGCTGTCGCAGCACGCTGCCCCCTGGCGAAACGGTAGCGAATTTTAACCCAAACTTTACACCATTTCCGCAGCACACCCGACCGAAGACGGTGATTGAAAAACACCTTCGTTCGCTAATAGTGACTGGCTTCTTATGAAAGGTAGAAAATGAACCAAAAAAAAAAGCAAGCAAACAAGTAGCAACAACACACACACACACACACACACACACCTTCTTTCCAGCAGTAAACTATTCGCCGGAAAAGCAAGAAAAACTTCACCCAACACAATTTGACCGTGGGAAATCACTGCTTCACAGCGCACAACGGTAACGAGCTCCACCTACCATCCGCTGGGGCCTGGGACACGTTAAGACGCGCGATTTTGAAATTCTCTTAAAAGCAAGAAGTGGCAACAGCAACAACTACCAAAAAAATACATGGCGCACCACCACACCACACACAAGCGAGCAACATAAACGTCCTTTTCCTACCGCTGAACAGCCAGCCCGGTGGACAGCCAGCAAATTGTGCCGCCTGTGCAAGTGCTGAGTGCAAAACGGAAATGGACGGATTAGCGCCGCTTTCTGTGGGTTGCTTGCTTCCCGTTAAAACCACTGGTCGGGAACACTTCTTCACGCTTAAAGCCCGTCCTTTCAGCGGCACGGACAAGTACAGCAACAACGGTCCAACCGGCCGTACCGGCCAATTCCCAGGAGCAAAGCCGGAAATAGCCTCCAACACACTGGTTGCGCGCGGGGAAAAACTGCTCCGATTTTAAGGTGAACGGAAAAGCGCACTACCTTAAACGGGCAAGACGCGAGCGAACGTGCTTTTTGAAGAAAAAACAAAAACCACCTCAGAATCAACTAAAAAGTGGAGAAGCAAAAAAAAACGCTCACCACAAGGTGCTCGTAAAGTCGGTACGGTCGTAAAAAAAAGGCGGCATCACACTACTAGTACCAGGCTGCGCTTCGCGTGGTAGTCTTGCTGGTGCTTTGCAGGTTCGAAATCGTATATATGCCCCCGACCACACTGGGACACTGGGCTTGGGGCAAAAAGAAGGTCCAAAGTGGCACGGATGAGGTTCACTTGTTTGATTGGCTTTGGGTACACATTCGTATCTCACCGAAGGTATTGCCCTTCGTACGTCATCGTTCGATTTGTACCGCGCGCTGCTGCTGCTACGTCACCGTTGCACGGCACCATTTCCCACGGGTGGTATAAACTGATTTCCTCATCAACGGTAACTTTTTCGTCTGCACCGGTGGTGGGTGTTCCTTCTTTTTTCCCCCTGTAGCTCTAAAGTTTACACTTTTCATTGTACAGTCCCTTTAGTCAGTGCTTTCCCTTGCTTTGTCCCTGTGCTTTTTTTATTATTGCTTTTCAAAATTATGGCCCCTTTTCCAATGGATGGACTTTTATGGCTACCATTTTATCCTTTTTTTCAGTATTTCTTTGTTGTACAGTTTTGCTTCCGCTGTAAATTGCTCCCTCACTGTGGGGCGTTGGTGGTTTCATTCATTGTTTTAAGGAAGTTAATGTTGGTGGTTGGTAAACTTAAAGAAAGGATGGATAATAAGGTAACACAGCACACGGTTGCTGATTAATGTGAATGAATTTGATAATTATCCTTTTTCACCTTTTCTACTCTTGGAATGGGTTTGGTACCCACAATTATCAGATCGATAGATTCGATCTTGAGCACAAAAAGGGTGTAAGTTATATGCAGAGATGGTGATTTCGAGATATTTAGTTACTTCTTTTTTATTGTTTACAGACTTGCATAGTTAAAATGGTCCTTTTTAAGAAAAAAAAAACAGAATAAACTAGATTTGAACAAGACATAACGTCCGAAATTTAAACGCTCATCTCAAGAATCATCTAGGCAATATTTCAAATTAAGCTAATCTTATATTGTATTTTTATGTTTTAATGCAACCACATAAAGTGGAACAATACTCTACAATCCAGCAATCAGAAATATGCGATGATCGGCTAAACCAAATTTGCCAACTGGCAACGGGACGCTAACGTTAATTAAATATAAATACCGGATAATACATTAGCCAAGCTAATTTTTAAATCTGTTCAAACGAAGATTGGCAATTTAAATTAAAAGCATCCCACACAAGCCGTTGTGATACACAACACAGTTCATCTCCAATGGTGAGGGTAAGCCCAAAATCGATAATTTACACCCTACCGGAGTCGCATGGAAACCCGCCCGATCGAATGATACCTTTCGCTCAAAACAAAAGAAAGCCCATGTCCCATGAATATTAATCCGATTGCTACAAAGCCACAAGCCACCCACTCGCCACTTCCGGGATGATATGGATGATTTCTATGGTGGAAATTAATCTCCCCGCTCCGGCAATTTCCAATTCGAAACCGGATCTCATACACTCCACTACCATTGGGAGAAGAATGGAACGGGAAGGCCGGGGTGCGGGAGGAGGAGTAGATTGTTGTGCATTTTTAATGTGTATTTTTCTGCTGCACAATTTCATCGCTCGAGCACTATTGGATGAATATTTAACCCCAAATGGTTGCAGTATAGAAAAACAAAGTACCATAACAGAGTTGCCCCGCAAACCGTACCCTGCTCAAGATCTGTTCCTTTCTCTCTCTCTATCTCTCTCTCTCTCTCTCTCTCTCTCTCTCTTTGTATCGCTTTTTCTCTCATTTTTGTTAGGTAGCGCTAAATTGCTTTGACGCCTGAAGAGGTTAAACACAAAAAAGGTGCTCACCTCGACACTTTACTCACACACACACGCGCGCAAAAGCCATCGGAGGCA
>AXCO02005062.1:0-21420 GCA_000473525.2 Anopheles melas | reverse complement strand
CAGCAGCAGCAGCAGCAGCTGCAACATCCTCACCATCAACAACCGTATCCGGTTCCACAGCCACGCTCTCTCGGCGGAGCGCACAGTACTTACACGACGGAAGATGAGGAGCCGTCGACGGCCGGGTCGTCTCCACAGTACGAGGCACCAACAAACCCAGGTGGTGGTGCGATGTACCTTCATCATCATCAAAACGGTGGACTTGTGCAGTACCAGCAGCAGCAGCAGCAGCAGCAGCATTCCGGTGGTGGTTCCACACCAATTCCACAAACCATGCCTCACCCCCACCACCATCATCATCCCCATGGTCAGTCGCATCATCATCATCATCACCATCATCACCATCCGGGGACGGCATACCACGGTGGTGCTCCCGGTACTGGTGGTAGCAACTTCACCAACACCAATACGCTTGGCCACGTGTATTCCACCATTCCGGAGCCTCAGTACATGGCCGAACAGCAGCAGCAACAGCAGCAGCTACAGCAGCACCAGCAGCAGCATCGAACCGGAGGAACCGGACCAGACGGCAACAATCGGCCGTACTTTGTGTAAAGTTCGTTTTTCTTATTTTACTTCCTTATGTCCCCGATGTTCCCAAATGTTTTGTTTCCCCCAAAAAAACTCGTGATTGTAGTCTTATCGTTGGAAGTTGTTTTGTATAAAAAAAAAGAAATTGAAAATATCCCATCTTCCCGTGAAAAAAGACACCCTCAACTCCCAACTGCCTTCCCATTGAAGTCGTTATTAATGGTCGTCCCGCCGTACGGGGTGGACCTCCCCTCCCCATACAACATTAGTAGTCCTTAACTCGTAATCGCGCGCATCGTATGCTTATGATTCCTACTACACGCTAGGTTAGGGTTCGAATTTATAAAATAAAACAACAAACAAACACACATTGAAAAAGACATACGTGTACGCGTGTTGGCTTTACTGGGAGGGCAAAAACGTTGATGACTTCTGGGAGAGCGGCTGTGGTTGTGACCATTACGAAACAAAACTGTACAAACGAATGGAGTCGCGATAAGCCACACTGGAGACACTGGACACGGGAGGCTGTACAACAGGCGGGCGACGACGGACGAGACGACTTCAGCGATGGGGTTCAGTGGTTTTACATTCGATTTCACATTCCGCCGACGGTTGATAAGCAGAGGAACGTACACGTTTGGTGGCCGCACAGATGTCTCGTTCGTTGGGGGGGGGGGGGATACTCTCCGTCCATTTTTGCTCCCTAATGGCACACTGACTCCCGTCCTGCTCCACGAGCACGGTCATAACGTTTGATTGATGAGCGAAGAAAGCGGTTCCGATGGGTCGGGCGGGATCAAGTCGCGAGATATGGTGGTTCGCTTTGATGTTTTTGTGCGTTTTGTGCGACTGGGAAATTGTTTTCTCTGCCCGGGCTCGGGTGGCATCCGGCGCAGCAGCATCGTCACCGTAATGGAAAGCTAATCTCTGACCGACCGACCGACCGAGTGAGTGAGTAACTACTGGTGGCATCGCAAATACACGAATGGTAAGATTAATCATCTCCTGGGAGATACTTTGTGCTGCAGTGTTGATGTCGCAGTTGGTGGACCTTTTGCTCTGTTTTTTTTTGCAAATGAGTGAGTAATGCAGATGGCAGATTTTTGTTTTTGGTTCGGAAATTATTTTCAAGGTTATCGGGCCGGTCGATGGACAAAGAGAGATCGTAAATTTATTCTAATTATACAGAGATGTTTTGGTAATTTAGTCTGTAGCAATCAGTAGTAGGTCAAGTGATAGCAGAGGGTAATAATATGCATTTAATCATTGAATTTGTTGAAGGAATTATAGAAATGGGGAAATTAATAATTAATCCTGTTATAATAATGTAGTAATTCCTATATGCGCACTGGCATTTCAGTAGGCACGATGTACATATTCGTTGGTTCAAACATCGTAATTTGATTGCTTTTAGGCTTTTAGGATCACCTACACAGTTAGACCCAGGCTAGGATCAAACTTTAGGAAGTATCGTACACTTCTTCTAGGCCATTTAATAAAACGCAAAAAGTAATGGTTTATCTTACTTAATAACAGCATTTTGGCATCAAAAGCTTGAAGTTTTAGCAATTCAAATGCTTAAAATTCGCTCATAAAGAAGATAGCGCTAACCACAATTTCAACAACTGTAATAATATTGATATTTTAATTTCATCTTCAATTGATGCGTTGAATGTCACTTTGCATAAGACGCCTCGTGTCTTATTACCATTTTGTTTATTTAATTACTTTCAACTGTCCGCTTCGAAACCGTCACGGTTCAGTAGACAACACTCTTTGCAAACGATTTGTTCTATTAAATTGTTCCATTCTTTCAACCTTCGCCGTCTGCAGCTTGCACTCCTTGGGTGAGTGAGTGTGTATGTGTGTGTGTGTGTGTGTGTGTGTGTGTGTGTGTGTGTTTGGGTAAAGCGGGTGGCTTTTTGTTTAACTTTTCTTTCCAACTTCGCCACCGATCCCTTTTCATTGCCGTTTGCAATCCTTTCGCCTCGGTAATGGATAGTGTCTCCTCCGGGCGGTACATTCTGTGGAAGTGGAACGATCGGTAACAGCGTGTCGTGACATTTTTAATCTATTCTATTTGCACTAAAGGTTTTCGCCCGGGCAAACGCAACAGCAAACAGCGCAAACAGACAGAGAGTGCCGGATGGTTCTACGCTCGTATCGGTCGCTCCCCAAACGCTCCACCAGCCCCCTGGCCAAGCGATCGCAGCAAATTGCAACCGTTTCCGGTTGGCGTACGACGACCAGCGAGCGAGCGAGAGATGCTGGTGTGGCGATGGTGGTGGTGCTTCGTCAAAGATTAATTCAATCTTCGCCGTTGCTTCGCTTGACCTTCCTCTTTCTGGGTTTGGTCTGGAACCGTTTCGCCATCCATCGCACACACCGTGTCGCTTGGAAAGCTGCAGTGGTGTAAAAACAACGAAAAAAAGATTTGCTAAGCAAACAAGACAACAGCGCGAGAGTACGGCGGTAGGTATAAAAACAGAGTAAAAAACACACACACACATACAAAGAGACACACATTTACAGCACAAATGAAAGAACTGGACTGAAAGAAGGGCAAAGAAAACGGGGAAAATCTAAGGCCACGGCCGTGGTTGGAAACACAAACGCAGGGGCGAGGGAAGTGACGGAACGCAGAACGTACCGAGTCGTCGATTCCGCTCTGGCTCCTAAAAACCTTGGGATGGTCATTTTTCTTCATTTTATGTTTGCTGTCGAGTCGAGCTATCGGTTTTCTTCTGGCTTTTCCCCACTCCCTCCGTTTCCGTTTGTTCCCTATCTAGTTGTGTTTTCTGGTGGAGTGAAGAGTTGCGGAGGTGCACATTATCGGAACGAGAAAGGGAGCTAGCGCGATCGCCCGACTGATTCGGGGGTTTTAAAATAATCAATGGCTAATTGTAAAAATAAATAAATCTTAAACTGCTCCCAATAAAGCGGGCGGCCTGCGATCTGTGCGCGGGCAAACGAATTGTGTCACCGGGTGGTGGCGGGTGTAACGGTGATCGTGAGCCCGCGAGTTCGATTTTCGAGCTCGCCCGGAGCTCATGCGGGCTTCGCGCGGGGCAATTTGTGAAGCGAGCGAACGAACGCTCGAACGAACGATCGATGGCACGCCGGAGCGCTGCGCGGAGATTGAAGTCGACAAGACGTCACGCCGCGTATTCTAACCGCCATTCTTTCGTGATCGCGGCTTGTTGGGGGAGAAGATCACAGCATCACTGCACAGCGCAAGGAGCGAAAGAGACAAACGGCAAAGGCAAACAGGTTTCTTCTTCGCGAACAAAGACACCTCCGGCCTGACGCGCATACCATTCGGTGTGCCCGTTTACCCGTCGCTCAAGATGAAACAGAAGGGTTCAAAAACATGGTCGGAAATAGGGGATGGAACGATGGGGAGAGTGCAAGGAAAGCTGGAGAGAAGAGAAACACCGTTCAGTTGGAGAATTCGTCTCCGATTGACTGGATGGTTGGGGATGCTGGTTTGACAGTGTCCCCGCGGAACTGGGACGCTCTGTCACGTCGTAGTCCATTCCTGAGTTCACCTATCCAGACTCGTCGCTGCTGCTGCTGCTGCTACTGCCCATCAATGTAGACATTAGCAATTAGACAACGAATGCTCGCACGCTTGTATGAGTGTCACTCGGAGCTCTCTCTCTCTGTCTCTCTGTTCGTAGCACGATCGACAGCGAACCGATCGGTCGGCTCTGATAGTTCCACACACTGAAACGGTACGAAACGAACAAAAAAAAAGCAGACCGCAACCGATTTTGATAAGCATTTTTAATGAGCCAACCTTGCGTTGCGTGTTCGTTGTTTTGGGGCGGTTCGGGGGCGCCATCTTCGTGCCCGAGGCACTTCCTGTCCTCCGTTGACCCATTCTCGTGTGCCCGCAGGGAACATTGGAGCTGATTTTCGGGAAGATTACACCAGCAGTGGCTCGCGTGTGTGCGTATTTTGTGGCTGATTTCCTCCCCGGTTTTTGTCTTTCGCTCATCAAACGAGATGATGACCATAACGACGTCGGCCGGTGGACGTGGACAAAACGCGGTAACCCCTTGTTACTTACCCCTGCTAAAAGGCGGTGGCCGTGTTTTTATCTAACCGAAAGAAAAGAAAGACACACAACAACAACAACGTTCTGATTTACACCGTATTGTTTGCACCGCTCTATTTATGCAGTCGTTCGGAAGGGCAGGTCGCCTTCGCCACTATCGCAAAGGTGGCATCTAGGCGTCGGCCACTCTCACTTTAATGGTGGCTTGTTTTCGGTGCGTGCGTTTAGTTGGTAGCGTACGATAACTTTTCAAAACTGCCATCATTATCGTCCAGGTGTAGCGATCGTATCAGGGGAGCGTTTATTTTCTGCTGCTGCTGCTGCTGTTGCTGCTGCGGCATCAGCGCAAAGGTGCGGAATAGAAGAAAGCGTACAAGAACGCAATGCGTTCTTAATTTACCGTGGTGGTGGTACGAGGGACGGTGAAACTGTCACAATTTTTCCCCTTGGAAGATAAACGGTAATGGACACTGTGTGAGCTGCAAAAACAAATGTTTTGTTAGACGTTTTTGTGCACGATTTTTTCCAGCCCGATTGTGTGACGATGGCGACGATGGACATCAAACCTGGGGACAGGCCGGACACAGCCGAAGCTTGTTGCTTCATGTTTTTTAGTGATGATATACACGATATAATTGATTTGTGACGGTTGTAATCATGGCGGTTTCATCTATTTTGCTGTTCCGCTCAGTACAGTTCATTCCGGTAATTGTTTTCCTTGGAAATGGATAATTATAATATCACTTGTGCCACAATGAACCGCTATAGAAACCCCTTGTCCGTAAGCATAGGGGCATTGGTTAGTGTTGGGCTTAAACAGAAGCTATAATAAATAGTTTCAGCCTCATTTTGCTCCGTTAATGCACGCTGCTTTTCACACCTTGGCGTTGGCTGTTGCTGTGCTGTTGCGATTGATCATCATTATGGCCATTATGGCTTCGAACCCAAAATCATCCACCCCGATATTTCCTTAAATTCGTTCTACTACCCTTGCCCGCAACCTAACGGGTCGGGACTGCGAATCGAGCAGTTTTTAATAGCGCACGCTCCGATACGAGCGCCGTTCGAGCTCATCACGATCGAAATCGTGAGCGCGCACCACCATTGCACCTCGCTCGATCGTTACCTCCGGTTTCGGTACGCACAATTAGCAAAATCAACACTAATCATCGCCCCGGGAGGGCGCGCTACGAATGCCCTTAGGGCTGTGTGCGTTGTAACCCCCCCCCCCACTCCCGGGAATGGAGCACCCGAAATTCCCAGGCTAGTTTTGGGGTAGATTAGAGCTGCGGAGCATGATTATCATAATTGACCATAGTTTTCCTGCCCCCGAGCCAAAATTCGCTAACTCGAAATGAATGGGCGCGTATCGGTAATGGGGAGAAAAAAAAATGGAAAGTCTGGCACGGCGCATCTTGCTGATGCTGGTGGCTGGTGGTAGTGCAGCAAAGGGAATCTAATTCAATTATCGAAAAACTCCAAACTCGCCACCAAATGATGGTGGTTGCGCAGAGAGTAGCAAACGGTTGCGGATGCGGAAAACCAACGTCTGCCGTGAGTTCCCATGGTGTAGGGTGTGAGTGCCAATTGCGAAGGATCGCGCTCGGTGCGTGCGATCCACGAAATTCAATTAAAACCAATCAACACCCGTTATCGCCGACCGACCCCGCGGTAGCGATCCATGCGCTTTGCAGCGCGTTTTTAAAAGCGAGTGAGCGGGTTTGGGGTGAGGCCCCGATCTTTGGCTCGAGCGGATGACGGTCGTCCACAAGCACCAAAGGTTACACCCGTGGATCGAGTTATGGCTTTATAATTAGCGTTAATAGTGCTTTATTTGGTCGCTGGATTTATCAATTCGTTTCGCAAGAAAGCGAAGTCTACTCCCCGAGAGACTTCGGGTGGATCTTATCCGCATCGTAAAGTTCGGGCATAGGAAGCACTAATTAATACACACCCCGTCATAAAACTCGTTGCGAACGTGTGCGCCTGGCTTCCGGCATTGGGTGATGTAACAGTTTTACAATCGACAGTAGTGTGCAGAGAGGGACTTTTCGAGAGCCCGGATACAGGGATGGTTTCTTCCCGGAAGGTTGAGTCCCGGTATGTTATATTGATTAACTCATAACTATTATAGGGGTTTGTTTTTTTGTTTCCAGAGGCTGCTAGGAACGAACTGCCCCTTTTGATGTTTTGCCATTTTTTAGCCGAAGTCTTTAGTAATGCTGGAACTGTTGCTTCAAATGGGACTTGTTCTGTGGCTATATTTGATTCTAATTGAGCTATTTTATTGTGAAATGTTCTTCTTCTTCTGGATCTTATGCCCTGCACATTAATGGCGACCAATTTTTAGACCTATTTTAACACGAACTGGATAGTCGGCCCTTGTTATTGACTGGAAAAATCATCACTTAGCGATCAAACCTCATTCTGAGATTGGAATAACATTGCTCAGAATTCTATATTTTAGTGTTGGTATTGACAATTTTCCAAAGATTAAGACCTGTTCATATAAATATAGGGAAAGGTCTGATAATTTCCCAAAATTGAAAGTAAATGCGTTATACCCTCAAGATTAATTAAAATCATCCAAAAAGCACTAAACATACAAACTCTATGCAATTACTTATGTTTCCCCAACTATGCCATGCTGTTTTAAGGTATTCAAAAACTTCAGAACATGAATATAAGAGGTTATTGCTTTCAAATGTATCTAATAACTCAAACTAATATATGATCTATGTAGCCTCAAGAAGTGATATCCTACAAGTTCTACCAAAACTCTTAAATAATTTAAAACTGTTACCGTATCTATTGTTATTCTGTAATCGATACAGACCCTTTATCAATCTAGAATTGATACTATTTCAATTGGTCCGGTTACTATTCCGGTTAAGGAATTGTTATTGATCCCAGTATAGTCGAGGGATTGCTATCGTCTCTCTTCCAGGACAAGGAACGATAGTTTCTGAAGCTGATGCGGAACCTGACGAGAGAAGTATAGAAGAATAGACGAGAATGATGGAATATAAAAGGTTTTCAAAGTACTTCTCTAATCGAATGAACGCAAATCCTGCTCAATAAACTCCACTCTTTGATATCTGGTGAGAAAACCTACACAGCGTACCTCGGGGACGATCCTTTCAGAAACAAACAGTTTTATTTAACGATCATCTGTACGACACTCACTCACGTGTGTCTCAAATCGTACCCATAATCATTTGGGAGTGTGATGCTCTATTTGTTCTACTTCGGACGAGTCAGTTTCAGCCCGACGCATTACCTCTGCATGCTTCCAAAAGCTTCGTTGGATTGCGATGGTCTGGCATGGACCATTGGGGTGAATGAAGCAAATCGGACCAAACAATGCACTAAAAGCCTCCCAATCAAACTGTACACTATCATTATCTCTCATTAAATTATAGCATGTATGGGTCCGGCACTCTTCCTTCACCACCCGGTTGGAGCATTCCTGCCCGCCCGGGAGGAAAATTGGACGGCAAAAACCGTCCAGCAAGATGTGCGTCTCCCGGTCCCCGGTCTAGAGAAACAATAACACGAGAAGAACCTCCAGGGGGAAGGAGCAAAAAAAGAGTGTTTTTATGTGTGTATGTGTGTGTGTGAGAGAGAGAGAGAGAGAGAGAGCGAGAAAAGAGAGAAAAGACTCGACGATCGCCCTCTGGCCGAGTCAGGTCGGTTATCTTGTTGTTGCACCGTTTAGCCCTTTCCCCGCTCCTACCACGTTCTTCCTACCCTACAACTCTTGAACCGAGCACCGTTTGGAATTTCAGCTTCCCTCCCACCTTCTCCCTCTTCGTCTGATCACTCATCCGAACATTCCACTTCGCGCTTCGGGTTTTGCTTTTGATTCCACTGAAGTTGATTCCTTCTGTTTGATGCACTCTTACACCCTTACTGCTTGCAGTTTTTCCCTCCTTTACTGTGGCCTTTTTGTATGAATCTTGCATCTTCGTTTGAGGGTGGTTTTGATGCGGCGGTGGTCGAGTTTACGCGCGTCCAAAGCAAATCAACCGAACCCGCGAAAACCGTGGCAGTGCGCACAGAGAGCAAATAACCGCTAGGGGCCCGCGAGGGTTAGTGGTGGCGCGGGGAGTCGGACACAAAACGACACGATCATCATCATTTAAGGGGAGACGGGGGTGCAGACAAACACACACACACACACGCGGACAGGAAATGATGATGCCCGTGATCCAGTTGGCCCGTCCAGAAGAGGAGCATCGTGCGCGCGTTGAGGTTTTTTTTTCGTTTCGGCGGTTTTGCACTGGCGAATGAATGGTCAGCGAACTGTAGCGAGATGATGCTGCGGTTAAGCTTCGCCAACCCCCATCACGGGGATGATCGGTCCAAGTCCAAGGCATCTTCGTGTGACGGGCGGCCGGGGGGGGGGAGGGGGACTACCACCATTCACAGAAAGCCGAGCCAAGCAAACACAAACCAAAATAAATAACAAAAAATGAAACCACCCGGAGGGCCACGGTCGAGGTTCGTTTCTGTCTCTGGATGGTGGTGGGCATGTTCGGTGGGTGATGTTCTTTTTTGTTTACCCTTGCCCGCTTTCTCTCTACATCGCTCTATCGTACAGTTTTGTAATGTTTGAGCGTTTTATTTATTTTTATCATTCATGTCGCAAGCGCGCGCGTACGCTCTCTCTCTCTCTCTCTCTCTCTCTCTCTCTCTCTCTCTCTCTCTCTCTCTCTCTCTCTCTCTCGTCCGCCTGCGTTATTTGCACATTCTGCGCGGTTTGGGTTGTTTGCATTTTGCGCGTGTCCTCGCGATTAAAGAAAAAAAAGGCGTACACTGGTTAACCGCACTGGCGAAAAAATGGCACAATAATTGCGTTACGCTGGAATGGTGTGGCGCTTTTAGCGCTGGTTTAACAGCAGCATGTGTTGGCCTTTCCTTCAGCTGCCGAGCGGATCAGATCGATTTGTGAGTTTTTGTTGTTGATTTGTTTGGAAAGGATCCAGAGACCCAACCCGATGGCCAGATCAGGCAGATGAGATGAGTGTGCGGCTCACGTTTTCCGCGACGGTCCATTTGCTGCTGTTCTGTTTCGCTACGTTCCCCATTGCAGTACGCCTCACTTCCGGCGCGTTCGATTGCGGGTTGCCGTTTGCTTTACTTCCATTTCACCACCAAACGCCAGGTGAAGGAACATCTTTAAAAGCCATTTCAGTAAGGGCAGCCCTGAAACGCAGAGCAGCAGAAAATAAATTCATCCCGTAAGTTGTGGGGGAAAAAGGTGAAAATAAAATAAATTTCCTACCACCGAAAGCTTTATGTTTGCACCTTTTTTTTCCCTGCACCTGAACTTCCCGCCCCGGCCTGCAGTATGCAAACACAATCATATTCCGTTAGGTTCGGTTTCGTACCTTGTTCGCTTAGGAGCTGCTGCCCCCTGTCTTACGCCACACGCGATAGGATGACTTTAATTTGACACATCCTCCACCATCCGGGTGGGCAAAACGGAATACGAAATCTACCTTATGTTTATGCCGCCGACAGAACGAGGACAAAGTTTCACTGTGGTCGCGTTTTTTTTTTCCTCTCTTCTCTCTCGCCGTCGTTGTTGTTGGAGGGCGCGTGGATTCTTTAAAACAGCGTAAACAACATCCCCCGTTCTTCGGAGCCTGCTTCTAGCTCCACGTGTTGTGAGGCTCTCGGGAAGGCTGGCACAGGCCCACGGAAGCACGGCCGTGTACCTTTTTATGACCGTGCAAATATTGACTTTTCACAACCGTAGGCTTCGGTCTGGCCAGCGGGGTGAGAGGGTGGAGGAATTCGGGGGTGCCCTCTAGAGCACACGCACATTCTACGCACTGCGTGGCGCACACGAAACGATAAAAC
Source organism: Anopheles melas (assembly GCA_000473525.2). Lineage (NCBI taxonomy): Eukaryota > Metazoa > Arthropoda > Insecta > Diptera > Culicidae > Anopheles > Anopheles melas. The sequence goes on along the minus strand of AXCO02005062.1, from coordinate 10,958 downwards.
GGGGCAGCGGGAGAAAGGAATAAAACTAAAAGAAAGAAAACATCAAATTGCACCTTTCGACTTTGCCCTCTGTTTTCCCCCTTGCCCTTCTGAAGGGAGAGGCGAATTCGGTGGCGGCAAAACAAATTATTGTTCCCCAAAGGGCGTCCGTCGCTCGAGGACGTACCAGCTGCCGGATTGTGGACAAAGGGGGCGTTAGGGGATGGTAACGCAGCTTCCTTTCACTGCACCGCCGAGCGGCACCGTGAAAATCGATACCATCATCAGCATAAACATTGAGCCGCTCTGCTCGCTGAATCGCTGTTGACAAGTTGGGGATCGAATGCGAGCCGTGCAGGAAAGCCAGCTGGGAGTTGGAAGTTCGAAGTTCGGGCTTCGAGGCTTCGATTTCCGGAACGGCAAGGACACAATCCGTCACCATTTTTGGGAGACAAAGCGAGAGGGTGAAGTGCTGGATGCTAGAGGAAAGGAAATACGCGAATGGAGCTGTAAAGGCGCCATGATTGAAAGGGCATCCTGTGGTAGGGAAAGTGTTTGGTTTTGTTCGGTGCGAGGGGGAAAAGTTTTTCCTTTTTCTCTGCTGGGCGTGCCGGGGATGAACTGCCAAAGTTCACTGTCTTTGATTATGTTGATCGACCCTGGTGGATGCTATAGAATACATTTGCAAACACCCCATCCACCCAGCCTCTTCCATCCATCCATCCATCCATCCCCTCAGGAGCTGCAGGATAGGAGCAGGTGGTTTTCGGTGGAATAAATCATCAACCGTATTACCGGAAGTGGGTTTTTAATATGGTTGATTGGAAAAGATGCTGCCGTGCGTGGGCGCGGTGGATGAAGAATGTGAGACAGCTCTCCGCCTCATCCCCGCCCCAAAAAAAAGGAAGTTAGAAAATGTAAATGTTTGCCGAAAGGTAAGATGTTTTTTTTCACTTCTTTTACAACTCCGTGTTTGCGCTGCGGTTGTATTGTGTTGCGCGCGGTGAAAGCATGTTTTTGCCCGAAATGAGCACCCCGACCTGATGATGAGATTTAATTTGGGCACCACGCTTTGGTAAGCCCGCTTTTACAACGAGTAGTAAAGAATGTTTTCATTTCTTGGAAGAACGCAAAGCGCCATTCAATGGGAAGGAGGAGCATTTAAGGTGGTATGAATGAATGAAACACGAGTGAGTGCACGCACGTGTTACGCATCATACTGATTGAAGGAGATTAATTGTTAAATTTGTTTTTTTTTCTTGTAAGGATTTATAGTTATTATAAAATAAGAACGTGAAAAGGAAATTGCAAAGAAAACCATTGAGAAGAGTAAAACAATGCTTGAAAATCATCTAATAAAAGTATCAATATTTCAAATCATGTCAAAACCAATGTTCAAATTATGCTACATTTAATTTTCTTCACTACCTAATTTCCTTGTTTTGCAGCAAAACACAACAAAAAAAAACGATTAAAAGAGTAAGTTACGTTTTTCACCACATGTTGTCCAAATCGGCGGAAAATTGACTCAAAATAAAGTCGTTAAAGTTGGAAGTTATCCTCACCACGCACAGAAAACTCCGTTAGTCAATGAAAGCACACACGCACACACTGTTCTGAAACAAAATGAAAGAAAATAACCTGCAGTCAACCAGGCGTACGGGTACGAGCCTTTTCCGCTACGCCAGGGAAACAGGGAAATAGTTTTGCATCATGTTTGCGCATTAGCCAGCCGCGCGCCGTGAAATACGTAGGTGCGTTGTTCGTAGTAGGCGCTGGAATTTAAGGCAAACAGTGAGCGAGTGAGAAAAGAAAACAAACTTGCTGTGTAGGCTGGTACAGAACAGGCGAAAAGTGGGTGGTGAATTTCATCAAATATGTGGCCAACGAAAGGAGGACGGCCGAGTTTTTCCACCTTATTCCCGGCGCTGCTGCTTGACGTCATCTGCTGACACTCGTTCGCTCGTTCCCCAAATGTTTGCATGCTTCGGTGTAACATTATCTGCGTGCGCCCGTGTGCGTGCGTCCGTTCGTTCGTATCCTGTGATTGGGGTGTAGGGGTGTACTTTCCACCACACCTCGGTGGCCTGGCCACACTCCTGATGACTTCTCCTGATGCGCCTCCATATTGAAAGTCAATAACACATTAAATTATGCTGCCACGTACAATTCGCCTTGTTCGAGGAACGGAGGGGGGGGGGTGGTCTGGAGGTGAGGTTAACAGGATGGTCCATAGCTGTAGGGGACGTGTACGAGCAGCAGAACATATGCTCCCCAACGCATCAATTTGTGGCTGCCGAGGCATGATGATGACGACGACAACGACGACCATGATGATGATCATGACGAAGGCATGCAGAGAGCCGTAAATTGGCACAAAGTTAAGGATACTGATGAAAGAAATTCTCTTCCCGCTGTCGCTAAACGAACCTTCAAAGGAAGAGGAGACAAGCTTGTACACACATACAGAGAAATGCTATAAAAGAGAAGCAGAAAAGGATACGACGTTGCGTTGGAAGGATAACAGGCAGCTGAGCCTTGGCGTGCGCTGATGTAACCGTGCCAAGCCCCCGGAGGGTGTGGAGCAGAGTGGAGCGAGAAAAAAGCTTGTTTAATTGACTCACACATGCGTATTTTTACACGCACACACATACACACGTGTACACACCATGTTTACGGAAATGATGTGCCACTGCTTTTGTGTGTGCGTGTCTCACATTGTCATTGCGATTCCAACGTGGAGTGACTTTTGTGAACGTAGTAACGATTCTACAACGTTGTACTTTTGCATGCATTCGTTTTGTGTCCCTGTATGTGTACGCAGAGTAGCGTTTGTGTGTGTGTGTGTGCATGGGCCGTGTGTCTCTTGAGAATTGTTTACCCAGATGAAAGGTAAGGCTTTGGCGTGTTTGCACTAGCGGTGGTCGTGGCCACTCGTCCCCTTCACGCCCTGAGTATCTTGGGAATTGGGCAATTTTCGGAGAGCCCCGGGAGCCTTTTTCGGGCTTGCGACAGATCTGGCACGAAAGGATCGTTTTGGGCAGACTTGGGAGGCTTGGCTTGAAGCAGTAGACCAAAAAAAAAAGAGTTTATGGGCAAGTCAAAACCGTTTCAGAAGAGAATGGTGTGGAATTCGCGCTGAAGAAGTTTTGCCCTGTTTGTGCTTACGGTGAATGGAGTAGCGTTGGATGAACTGACTTTTTGGAGAAGGTGAGAGTTGATGTACGTGAAGCGATGTGTAGAGGATGTGTGTTTGGATGCCATTTTGGTTGCCGCACAAAACACGTGAGGAAACACGTGTTCGGTTACGCAAGAACGAGTCAGTTAGAGTATTGCGCATGGAGTAGAAAAGTGCAATGATGTTAGCAACATTTATTTGCGCAAAATCGTGCACTTGATGATGTAAAGTACTTTAACGTTTTTACGCTGAAGTTGAAGAATTAAAGGAATAAATTATACTTTCGAAGGCCATTTCAACATAGTGAGCTTCTTACAATGAAATTAATCCTCATGAATTAAAAAACCTGTTTTGAGAGTTGTGGCCTTACTTTCCACGGAAAGCGGCTAATCCTTCAATTCGTGATTCAATGATTCGCGAGTCTTATTACTCTTTCCAGAGTTAAATCTGGATGAGTCTTTTGCAAGTTAAATGGAATTATTTCGAAAGTAGACCGTCAATGAGTAATTCAACTCTCTACGCCGATTAGTTACACACTCTAAGTGTGTCAATTCATTATTGACCAGAGTAACTTTATTTGAGGATAAAACGTCAGTAAAATGTTAAGTTCTGCACTCTGACAAAGAACACTAACACAGTGAATAACATCAGATGAAAGATATGTAACTCTTGTTGGAACTATGTCGCGATGAGTGATGCAGCATGCTTGTTTTGAATAACAGTGAACTTCAATATTTGTCAAATTCATAACTCCTTCCATTGGTAAATCACGATCAATGATATAGCCCTTCGAATGACTCATAGGTCAGTCATAGTGAAATAAATCATTTCTTGCGTTAAATATCTCGTTTACGAGTTGCTAGTAACTCTCTTGGAGTAGTTCAACTTCAACTAGAATTACCTCACGTTAATGCGTCATTATCACCATCAATATAGATATTTTGGTCTCAAAACGATACTTCTACTAAATTACATCTCAGCCAGATGGTCTTAAAACAGCGATATCTTCAGTTTTAGCTAATAAAGATGTTGTTTTTTCTTAATGTGCAATGTTAAAACTACTGTTAAAAAAATGATCCCATCAATTGCACACCATTATTTGCTGACCTCTTGAAGCCCAAGCGCACCGAAGACTCCCAGGGTCCTCCCCTACCGTGAAGGTAATTAAAGGAGAATATGAAAAAGAAATTAAATTAACGTTTGATGAACTATCGCCCCACTATGCCGCGTACCGCATTCACAACTGCACAGGACGACACGGCTACTGGCTGACCAGCTGTGCTCATCACGTACGAACTTCTCTAATTTACCTCCGCAAGCGAACCTATCCAGTAGCCCCGTTTGCTGTCTTGAGGCTACAATTTTCCGGTGTCTGTTGCAAGCATTATTTATGAGCTTCTGGTGCTAGATTAGACACACACACACACACACACTCACATGGACGCACTCGGTAGTCACATCAAGTCCTATCGATTGCAAATGTCATCGTAAGCGTGTGGTTAGCCGTCGCAGCAGATAGGCAATCTTCGGCAAGTCTGCGTTTTTTTTCCGCTCATGTCGCCATTGCTGGGAATTTGGAAATCGATCGGACCGAACGCGCACACGGACGCCTTGGGAATTGGCCCGGGAAATGACACGGACACTCCATTTCGAGCCCGTCCGACGCGGTTCAGTGAATCGATCGAGGATAATGAGTGCACCACACGGTTTTGTGCACGATGGTACAATCCATCGCAAGTCCACACGATACCGATTCCCCCCTGTGGGACTGTGTTTGGGGTATGAAATTGAATGTCCATTTTCGGAGGCAGTGAAGGCAGTGTGGGAACTATATGCGGGGCAGGTAGTCCTGGCGTGACACTTGAATGGTGCGCGAGACGCCTAGGTTCGCTTACACGCCACATTAGGCCGGGCATGTGATCCGGGTGAACAGTGTGAAGATTCCGCGTGCACAAAGCTTTTGCCGGCGCTGGACAACTCTTACACACACACAGACACTCCGGGAATGACTGGACAGAATGCGGGCTACTGCTTCGCTTTGCCACCGAAACGGATTGGAAGTGTGAAAAACAAATTCAATTCATGCGTCAAATTATTTTCCGAAGCGCGTCGCGTCGTCCGTGGCCGGTGGGGATGGTTTTCGAACCGATGGGCCCCGTGCCGAACTGATCCCTTGATCAATGCCGCCCGGGTGGACGGGGGAGCGCGATTTACATGGTTGTTTTTTCAGCTTTCTTTCGCGTTTCGTGTACAACTCGGAGGGCAGCAAGGATGGTCAAGATGGTGACAGCGTGGTAGCAAATGTGTGGTTGCCCTTCGGCTGATTAGTTCGCTTGACATGGCGGTGCAGCCAAATGGGACAAGATCGATTACGGTGGTGAAGGCGAGCGAGCGAGCAAATGTCACACGCAATCGTCGCAAGCAGCGACACTTTGCTTAAGATTGTCTGTTCCGTTGGCAATGTTGTAGATATGCGTTTCGGTGCATGGTTGGGTAGGTTTTAATTTCCGACTCTGCTCTTCTTTTTCGAATAAACATTTCATTTCAAGCTTAATTTTGAGAGTTTCTTTCAATTTAGTTTGTTTTTGAAGAGAAATGTGTCCTACATTTTGCTCACAGCTGAGTGGAGCTCGAAAATCGAACCTTAACTGTTCCGGGAATCATTCCCCTGTCCTCTTGATGCACTCTCGCCACACATCGCCCAGGTTCATCGCCACCCGCAAACGGTTCCAAAATCATTTGACACACTCGCAACGGTTACAATGATGCATGTTTCAGCCGTCGTTGCCGTTCGTCCCCGAGAGCGCATAAATCATAATTGATTTGGCGGCAGCTGTCTATCGTTCCGGTAGGCTCGGAACAGGGCGCACTGTCAACTGGAGGGGTGGGAGGTTAGATGCATCGCATCGCGGGCATTTGATTGATATGTGGTTTGGAAATTTTTGAGCGAAGATAGTGATTTACCGCGTCCCATTTGTCATCGTCGTCGTACACAGAGGCCCCAAACACTCTCAGTACTGGTGTGTGTGTGTGTGTGTGTGCCTGTTTTTTTGTATATACATTTTTCTTTATCAGAATGACGCTGCACGGCGCGCGAGAGACAGCGAGTGAGCGATGGGGCTCGAGTGGTTGAATCGATTGATTTTTGGGGGATACATTGCTTTTTTTTTGTCTAACCGGAGATAGGTATCGACGCGATCCGACACGGTCAACCCGTGATTGCGACGGTGCGATCTCTAATGGCTTACCGCCAACCAAGGTTAGCAAAAAGAGTGAGGGGGACCTCCAGGCAGTGGTGTTGTAATCTCCGCGCGGTCGTTCTAATGGTCTGAACGACGTTTCTAATGGTTGAGTCAACAGGACGAAGGCTACGAGGGGCGAAACAAGAAAAAAAAACCAGTGTCCACTAATTCAATTGACGTGGCGCACTGAACTAAGATCGATACGGGTACACGATGCCAAGGTTTCAACAGGTTACTGATGCTCGTGTTGATGGTGAAATTTATAACCGTTGGTCACGAGAAGTGGTCATTATTGGAGGAAATTGAATCAATTCTTACACATTTTCTGCTGTGATTGCGGTTTATGGGTTTCGAATGGGTTTGGTGTGTAGTTGATGTTGAGCGTTAACGTTAATGCTGCATTGAGCTACTCACAGTAAAGCCGGTTCGAAGGGCCAATTCGCTTATGGTGCTTTTATGCATACATTTACAATTTGAATTGGACAATATAGTGTTTGTATTCACTTCTGATCAGTGGTGCGGGTAGTTCTTTATTGCATAATTTAAGATCATTGTTACTAGTACGACTGACACCAGAAAAAATAATTTCACTATGATTAAACGATATGCTGGCAAAAGGTGTATTTCAATAAAACCTAATGTAACCTTGAACATACCCGTTGTTGGATAATTTTCTGTTGATATTCTGTTTACTCTGCAGGGTTCAATGCTTAATTTTGGAGCAATATATTCCGAAATCCGAAAATGTATTTGTAGGATACCATTATTGATTTCATATACGTAATGTACATTTAATAATTATACGGGAAAGTCGTTATGGTTTATTAACGTATGACTAAAAAACTAGAATACTATTCCTTAAAATGCTTACATCTAATGAATGTTATACCTATGAAATCTATGAAACTAATAAAATTACAGAACAGTGTATTTTATTAAATAGAGGAAAGAATCTAAATAAGGCCTGAATTGTAATTTTAAAACAGTAACAAATAGACCCTTTTATTACTGCCAGCACCATTTCCTTGGAGCTCCATCAATTTTTCAAACCACTACACATACTAAACGGTTTACCCATTGCGCACATTGCGTCTACTGTTCGTGCGTTTTAGTGCTGGGCGTTTAAAAAATTCACGGAGTGGGCAGCGAGGGCGAAAACGTACCAGATTGCACATCGTTAGAATGATTGATGCGTTGGACTCGGTCTTCTTCTTCTTCTTCTTCTTCTTCTTCTTCTTCTTCTTCTGCTCCTTTCAACTGCCACCCAAACCGCCCCGGAGCAACCAGCGAGTGGAATGCGATGAGTGTTTGTGCTTTTTTATCTAGTGGCGGTACCGGCTTTCGCGAAGACAATTAGTCTGGCGCTATCTGTTTGTGCGGAATGGGCGAGCTCTGGCAAAAGACCGGACGCCACCGAACGCTACCACCGAATGCTACTACGTACACACTACTGCTGCTGCAAAGTCCCTCCCTCTCCTCCGTGTACGTGGGTACGTCAGTTAACGAGCGGTTTAATGCGAAATAGCGTTTGGCGGCTAGTCTAGGCCGGACACTGATGACGGCATCTTTCACTGACAGTTTCATGCAAGTGTTCCGGGCGGCTGCAGAATTTGCGCATCATTAACTCTCAAACTTCTCACTGGACTACATGGGTGGGCTGAGTCTTTTTGGGTGCTGTCAGTTAGAAGCTGAGTTTGGGGAAGGAGACGAAGTTTGTGGTTGATTCCATATGGTGGTGGAAGAGGTGTCAGAACAGCTTGACCGCTTCAGAACTGTGTCTTTGATTCTGAAGTGATAGTGAACGATAGTAACTATGGGACATTCAGAGATCTCAATTTCAAAGAATTAGGATCTCCAAAGTTGCTAAAGAGACATTTTCGTGTTTTTATTTCCGAAAAATGTACATCTTCTTTGCTTAAGAATTGAAGATGTTTTTAGTCCAATTCCCCAATCTTTATTTGCACACAAAACCTACACGAGAATGCTTTCTTATCCCACTGTGGGTAATGGTTTTTGGATATGCTATTCGCCCCACGCAGCAGCAAAAAAGTAAACGAAAAATTGGAAAATTTTAATGGATTTCCCATCCGAAACGGGGCACTAGTGGGGTTGTTGTTTTTTTCACTTTCACATCTCCCCCCTGAAAAGTGCACTGATTCTGGGAACCGTGGCGATTGGATGGAACGACAGGAAACGCTCACACACGCTCGCCTGTCGGAAGTGTTTTCGTTGGCACACGCTTTCATAGCACAGGACACGGCGGGTCGACACGGGGCTAATGTGATACGAGTACGTCTGCCATAGCATATGTTTCGATTCTCACCCAATTCCGGTTTGAAAACCTCACCCGCACTCACCCACAACACACACACACACGCACATGGCAAGTGGATGTTTTTGCACTTTTCGCAGTGAAGAGTAGCGCAGGGTTTGAGAAACCGATTCGATCGGCCACGTAGGTCCGAAGATTAGTTGACTGATGCTTCATTGCGAGCGCTCTCTATCTCTCTGGTGGCAAGCGCAATGGAGCGATGTCGATGTTGTCCGCCCTTTCAAGGTACGCCCTTTTTCGCTCGGGGGATCCCCGGCTGTCTCTTGAAGTGTGTGTGTGTGTGTGTGTTTCTGTGTGACGGGATCTGCAATTAATAACCTTCCCTCTGTCCCCAAGCCTTGCGCGTAACGCGCGATTCGAAAATGCCACCGGAATCGCATCACTCATGACACTGTTTTCACAACAAAACACCTCATAAATCTTGCGTTACGGCTACAGCAACGGCAGCGCTTGCAATCAAAGCAGGCTAACGCGACGCAGGACAGCGACGCGTCTGAAGACGGTACGAGAGCGAGTGGAAGATTTCTTCAAACGCTACGCGACGGCGGTGGTCGGTTTTGCAGTGTTTGCTTCATTTCTATCCCGGCGTTCGGTTCTTGCCTTGAGACACATCTTTGGGTGCAAAGATTCTCCGGCACGCTACAACGGGTGAATGTCATCTTCTTGTGAGCGGTGGTTTGAAATTTAATTCCACTTTGTCGCAACAAAGAAAAACATTCATACAAGCACACAAATACGCACGGATGGTTGCGGAATGCAAGCGCATGTTGGCTGTGCGTGTGTGTGTGTGTGTGGCCCAAAAACATGTGTGAAAGCGTGCACACACTGGGAGGGTGCGTTGTGCGGAAATGGAAAGTAAAATGTGTCGAATTTGCTGTCGTTTTGGCAGAGAGCGGGAAAATGGCAACTGAAAAATCAAAACAAATGTAATGGCGTGAAAAATTTCCCTTAAGCCCTTAAGGCTGCCGTCGACGTTGGTGAATTTTTGTGTCCCGGTGGCCGGAACGAATTTTCCGGGCAGTCGAAAAAAGGGGGCGAGCATTCGATTCGTTCCGTACCGGGCAGGATGCGTGATTTATGCATGAGGTTGGCTTAAAAGGCCTTGTATGAACTGTGGGTGTGTTTTGGGGGAATCGAAAGAAAGACTAAATTATCTGCTACGAGATTCCATTTACATTACATTAAGGTGTAGGAATTTTGTGACTTTTACTACAGAATGAGTTCGTAATTGAAGAAGAAATAAATGGCGAATTTGAATTTGAAACTATCAACTTTGTGCCTTAAAGTGATATTTATTTCTCCAAAAGCATCGCTTCAGCAATCCTCCGAAAGGGACGACTTTATTTAAATATAATCTCTTTAATTTATTTAATAACAAGCTGCTTTTGTCTCGACACTATGACCATCCCAGACATAGCTTTTTATCTTGAAATGTGTGAATAATCCTTCCACCTCAGGTTCCGCTGCTATTGTCACCTGAAACCTGGCCTTCCCGACCTTTTCCGGATAGATCAAATTTGATTTATATTTGACGTACCATTAAGTGCGTACTTTTATTACAAGATCCTTTGCCTGCCGGTCCTCTCCCAGCATCTACCGACGCAGGTCGTCGTAAAAACGTCGTTTCTATTTGCCCTTTTTTCAAAAACGCTTTTCGTACCGTACGGAATCATCTTTCCGCTTCGTGCGGAAAAGCGACCGGGGGGTTTTTGCTAATTAACATCAATTTGTTCCGAAGATACTCGGCGTGAAATATTGTTTGCAACAATAATCTTCCATATTTCCCCCATGTTTTATTCTGCTTTCTGTTTGCCCTCTCGACGCCAGGACGGAGCGTTCCGAGCGGGTGGAATCGGTTAAAAAACGAGCGGAAAGCGGCCCTTTCCGCCGTCGTTTAGGGCCTCGCGGGAGGTCGCCGTTGATTGTCATCGACGTGCGCTCCGTGCAATGCTGCTGCTGCTGCTACAGTGTGTATAGGGTGATGCTCTTTAGCTTGCAGATGAAGCAGTGTTTCGAACGAAGCAGGAAACGAACTTCGGAACACGCGTGGAAACGTTCGTTCCGCAAGGGATCAAACTTCATCAGCTGTTTTAATTTATCACATTACGCGAAGAAGGGTGCCGGTCGACCGGGTGGGGTTCGAGGATCCTGTCCGGAACTGGTTCCATGTGCGGCCAGGCGTTACGTCTCATCGGGTTTCGCTCCTGCTGTGTGTGTGTGTGTGTGT
>AXCO02005061.1:0-19122 GCA_000473525.2 Anopheles melas | reverse complement strand
ACCGGCAGCAGCAGCCATGCGAAACTTGGCCCTCGCCGAATACATTTATTGGGTGCCCGATTTTCCCAATGTTAGTCTTGCAAACTCAGACTGGGGGCCAATAAAAAAACACACACACACACACATATGCACACAATCAATCCCTTCATTCCGCGGATGTGTTTGCTTCTTCAAAAAGGTGTCCAAACGAGAGCTGATGTTTGTGCGTACGGTGCGTCGTCCAAGTCGCCACCCGTCTTACGGTGGTAGTGTATTGGTAACAAGATACTGGCCTTCTTACTGCTGCTACCAACCTTGTCATTCGATTAGGAGAGAGAGAAGGTGGTTTCCGTTTGTTGGATTGTTGCGTGCTTCCGCGTTTCCGCACCAGAGCACCAACCAAACCAACCAACCAACCTGCTCCTCCTCCTTCGCCGGGGGTTCGTTCGGAAAGTCATCCAACTGCGACGGCGACGACCGACCGACCCGACCGTCCGACCGCGCACCAAACTCTGCTACCAAGACACACTCAAAAGCAAAGAAGTCGGCGCGAAGGAAAAGACGTTCATCGAACGATAACGCAACACGCCGCGCCGGGCCGGGCGGCGCAGACTTGTGTACGGCCGCGCGCGAGTTCAAGGTAGCGCACAAGTGGAATATTTTGACGCAGCCAAAAATTTATCGCCACCACCATCCCCCACCCCACCCCTCCACTCCCCCTCCCTCTCCCAACACGGGGTTTTGTGGAAGCAATTCGAAACTGTGGTGCCGTCGCCGTCGTCGCAACATGAGCGTCGATTCACAACACAACACATCTTGCCTTCGTCGCATACCTTTAGTGGAGCGCTTTTGGGGGAAGAAACAATCGCGGAAAACAAAGGGATGTGAAGCGAATGGTATTAGTTTGTGGCAGAATACAGAATGACATTCATGCACACAGTGGGGTAACAGTGTTCTAAAATTGTCCTCCTCAAAACACAACACTGTTTGGGAAGGGAAGAAAGTGGGAACAAAAATAAGAATTGCACGATTTAGTGTAGTTCGGGGTTTTGGTGTTGGGCTCGCACTCTTCCAACCCTTTTGCGCGGTCTCTTCTGTGCAGTGAGGAAGCTCAACATGTGTGTGTGTGTGTGTTTTTTTTTTGCGGGAGGATGGGGCCTATTTTCATCCCCAAAACTTAACACATTTAGCACACTTGTGTATACACACCCGGAAGTGGTCGGACTCCTCGGAGTTGTTTTAATTGCAACCAATAGAAATATGGTTTCCAAGGACGATCAGCAATTCTCAGTAAAAGGAATGGTTGAGGAACGTGTGGAGGTTGCGTAACTTGCGTGTTTGAAAACCCAAATCAGGAAAGAATTTCTAGAAAAAAAAATCCCGTTTTCAGCCGCCGTGCCTTGGGGAGGTCGTAGTCTCTATCCTTTTGCCCCAGATCCCTTGAGCGTCGTTTACTGGCCTGGCGTTTAGAAGAAATCAATAAGATCAAATTTCCCCGCCAACTCCCCCGAATGCGGCGATAGCAAAGGGCGGGAAAAGATGGGGAAAACAAACAGATAACCCATACACACACACACACACACATCCATAGAGAGAAGAGACACGCTTGCGCTTGTATTTTGTTTCACTCCAGACCTCAGCAAAAACACTGTATTATAGCTTTCATAGCGCGCTACATTTACGCCACAGTAATAGAGGCAGTGGTGTAGTATTAGTATTAGTAGTAGTAGACTACTGGCCAGCACTACTATTACTGCTGTCATCATCCCCGGTGCGCGCCCTCCGTGTCATATACAGCGGACGGTTTTGTGTGGTGTGGTAGCCGTCGTCGTCGTGTCGCGCTGCTGTGTTTGTATCCCGTAGGAATAAGGGGCCACCACCAAACGGCACATGATGGACGGAACGGGACGGACGGACGCGGGACGATGTGAGTGTGTGTGCACGGTTTCGGAAGTAATGTCAATAACCTTACAAGGTTTTTTCCTCTAGACGACACACACACACACACTGGGGAGGGGCGCCCGTACACGTGTTCTATATGGCAAGGGCTGGGGCAAGCTTCTAGAAAAATGATATGAATTTGGTTCGATTTTTCTAACACTCTTCTTTTATGAAAGAATATTCATTTGACGTCCCAAACTCGTGTCCGAGCTGTCACCCCCACGGGGAATTATGACCAACATAAACACACACACAGATACAGGCAGACAGCCAGGATGCAGATTGTTAAGTTCGAGTTCGGGTTCCGATACTTCAATTAATTGAAGTTTGCCAGTTTTTCGCTTCAAGCACTGCTTTCGACCTGTATGCATCCTCTTCATTCATCCGTTGGCCTATCCTCTCTTTGGTTCATCCTAATGTTTCAAAGATTGCAGAAGTTTGATGGACACTTAAGCACGGACACATCGGACGCAACGAAGGGTGTGTGTGTGTGATTAGATAATTTCAGGGTCAAAACATTGGAGAGGGGGCATTTACATTCTGTGGGTTATGATGCTGTATTTGCGCAGCAGTAGTAGGGCCCTGATTCGATTTGTGGGAAGACGATCACGACCAAGACGACGTCAATTGATGGGGGAGTATGGGGAGACGAGTCTTCAGGGTTTCTTCAGGGTAAGATGTTTGGGAATCGGTCGGTTTCAAGCTTGCTCAATCAAACCCAAAAAACCAACCCAAACCCTCCTCCTCCTAAGCATAACTATATCTGGGTAGCGTTTGATTGATAATTGCAGCGTGTGTGTTTGGCCCATTAGTGCCTGTGCACGATCGAACTGGTGCTGCCGCTGCTGCGTGTTGGAAGGCGAAATTTAGGCTCTGACGACATAAGACGACGCGCGTTCGACTTCGATCGGATGGGTTACGTATTTTTGGTACAATTGAAGAGGTAGAAGGGAAGCATTGATAGGCCAGTTGATGATGTTGGCTTCATGTTTTTCTAACACCGTTTCCGTTGAAGGTCCAGCTGGTTGAGATTTGGATGATAATGAGCAAATTTACCGTCCCCGCGGAAGCAGAAAGAGCGCGTTTATATTTTCACTTTACGCGGTCAGTCGCACAAAACTAACAGCAGGCACTTGGCCCATCCATCATCGGAGCCCCGCAGCCACAGTCGCGCTACATTTCCCCACATGGTGTGTATGGAGAGGTGATAAAGAGAAGCCAGTGTCATGTACACAAGGAATGCACACTGGCTTCTGCTTTGGGTTGACCTTGCTCTCCCTGCTGCTGCTACTGATAACCACTAGCGGAGGGAGTGTAAAAAGGTGTACAAAAAGGCATTAAACATTACCACCCGTACGGTATGTGTGTGTGTGTGTGTTTGTGCAGTGTGTTATTTTTACTGCGCGGCGCCGGGTCCCATTTTGCGATTAGTTTCTATTTTTTTACCATTTCCCTCTTTAGATTGCATGTCCAACAGAAAAACGCCTTTAATTATGCAATCTGCGTGACATCATCTGCTTGATAGCAGTTTTAGAACAATTTCAAAATGACCGTTCTCATGGCCAACTAGAGCACTAGCGGACTCACTGTGCAGCGCACGTGTGCGCCCCTAAATGTATGCAATCGCAGTGCAGCAACACGTCACATGGTTTGAAAACAAATCGTTGCACATTTACTCTATTTGGAAAAAATGAGGAGGGACAACCCGTCGACGCTGTGGTTGTGTGACACTTTGAGAAGCGAGAATGGACAAATGAAATACAATCCGGAAAAAAATGCGAGGGACACCCCGGGAGAGGGAAACTTCTGAATGTTCTGTCTGGAGTCTGCGGAGGTCAATGACTCGCGATGTCTGATGGCAGGCAGGGATGCAGTCTGTCTCGAACAGCCGAGAGACAACAAGGCGAGCGTAGAGCTAGAGCGAGGGTTTCCGGGTTTGTGTGTGTGTATGTGTGCATGTGTGTGTTCCCCCTTTGTTGCGGAAAATGCACAACTGTGGCCGGGCGTGCTGTCGACGACCTGTGGTTTCTATCTATAGAGCATGTATGCGGATTTTCCTCACAATCTCATGTGTGGCTGTCGCGAGTGTGATGGATTGTGGGGGATGAGTTGCAAGGGGGTCAGTTTAGGATAAAAATGTTGAAAATTGAAAATTATTGAAAAGTAATTATTGTTTCGTATTTAAAACATTGATGCAAACTATCTTTTTGCCATATTAAGGCTTAATGACGCATTTGCATTTAATGAGCAATTAAAACCAATCTCTTCACAATCATAATAATGAAACAAGCTGCTAAAGGCACATACTAATGTACGATTTTCTTGCATTTTCCCCCCTCCTCATCAGGTCGATCTGGAACCCGAACTTCACATCAACACAAATCTAGAGTAAGTATACCCACCATGGACACGGACATCAATGTTGAGTGACTTTCTGATGGGCATATTCCTAACGTTACGCGCTTTCTCTTCTCACCCCCAGAACCGAAGGATCTGAAACGATACCCCTGTCGGAAGATATTATAAACCCGGGACGAATCAAGCTAGGGCCGCAGGATTTTGAGCTAAAGAAAGTATTAGGCAAAGGCGGATATGGTAAAGTCTTCCAAGTAAGTGTTGTTCCTGACCGGGAGGAGAGAGAGCGAGCGAGATGCGCAGTGTGTAAGTGTAATCAATAATGTGTTTCACCGCCTTTCTATCGCTTCATTTTCAGGTCAGAAAAACCACTGGTGCTGATGCAAACTCGTACTTCGCGATGAAGGTGTTAAAGAAGGCGTCGATAGTTAGAAATCAAAAAGACACAGCCCACACACGCGCCGAGCGAAACATATTAGAGGCGGTTAGGGTAAGTGGGTTGCATTCTAGCTTGTAGCTGAAGCTAGTACTGGTTGAATTAATGTGGAACTGCTTTCCTCTACTCTTTCAGCATCCCTTTATCGTAGAGCTAGTGTACGCCTTCCAGACCGGTGGCAAGTTGTATTTAATTCTAGAATACTTGAGCGGCGGCGAGCTGTTCATGCATTTAGAGCGCGAGGGAATATTTTTGGAAGACACTGCATGGTGCGTACGGCCGGTAGAAAAGCAGCAAAATCAATGCCAAATTGCAATATTAATCGCTTTCCTATTTTATTTCAGCTTTTACCTATGTGAAATCATTCTTGCCCTGGAGCATCTGCACAATCTGGGCATCATCTATCGGGATCTGAAGCCGGAAAATGTGCTGCTAGATGCGAAGGGCCACGTGAAGCTAACCGACTTTGGCCTGTGCAAGGAACACATCCAGGAGGGCATTGTAACGCACACGTTCTGCGGTACGATCGAGTACATGTGAGTGGAGTTTTTTTTTTGCCCTTCCGCAATCCATTACAGTCGGACCGGAGTTTGAATGCTAATATGCTTCCCCTTTTTGTTTGCTTTCGTTAGGGCACCGGAAATTCTAACACGTAGCGGACACGGCAAAGCGGTCGATTGGTGGTCGCTCGGTGCCCTCATGTTCGACATGTTGACGGGAATGGTAAGCGCTCGATAAGGGGGCAAACAAAGAAGAAAAGGCAGGCCTTTTTGACAGTGCCGGTTCGTTGTTGTGTGGTCAATGTTTTGCAGCCTCCGTTCTGTGCGGACAATCGAAAGAAGACGGTCGACGCTATACTGAAGGATAAGCTGAACATCCCGGGCTACCTGACGCCGGACTCGCGCGATCTCATCCGCCGGTTGATGAAGCGCCAGGTGTCGCAGCGCCTCGGCAGCGGGCCGACCGATGGACAGGCGGTGCGGGCACATCCCTTCTTCAAGAACGTCAACTGGGACGATGTGGTCAAGAGAAGGCTAGATCCACCGATCAAACCAGTGCTTGTAAGTGCTCCGGAAGGCGTAGAAGTGTTGATTAGTAGAGGGGTTTTGAGACGAATGGTGTTGTTTTTATCGTATCACAGGCCAGTGAGGATGATGTGTCGCAGTTTGATACCAAGTTCACGAAAGAGATTCCGGTGGATTCGCCCGATGAAACAACGCTGAGTGAGAGTGTCAATCTAATCTTCCAGGTGAGAATCAATTGGAGGTGAGAACTGTATAAAATAGAGTCCTTTAATTGATGTCGCTTTTTTCGTTTTTTTTTTTGCAGGGTTTCACATACGTCGCCCCATCCGTGCTGGAGGACATGCAGTCGCGCATCACGATGCCCCGGTCGCCCCGTCGCATGCACCGCCACAATCTGCACCAGCACCATCAGCACAATCACCATCACGGCAGTGCGCACCACCACCACCACGGTGCCGGCAGCAGTCGAATGATGGGAGCGGCCGGAGCGACAGGAGCAACGCCGATGGAGAATGGCAGTGGGAGCAGTGGCGCCTGGAAGATGGCCCCGCATCAAAACATGCACAACCATCATCCGCACGTGCATCGGGGAGGAGGTCAAATGGTGCCACCGAACCAGCAGCAGCAGCCGTCGTCCGCTCAGCAACCTCACAATCAGACGCAACCGGCTGGTGGAGCGGCCGGTGTTAGCGGTGGTCCACCCGGTAGCCGCCCGTTCAATGCGGCCTCCATCTCGCGACGAACGCCGCCCCATCTGCAACCGTTCGCGCCGCGGCCCTCGCCACAGGACGAAATGATGGATGTGTATCCGGAAATGTCCATCTCTTAGTGAGTGGTGAACCTATAAGGGGAGTGATATTTTTTACAGCAAATCATTAATCCATCTCTCTTTCTCATCATTCTAGGCCAACACTGGAGGATTATAGCAGTTATAGGAAATTCGTCACCTAAGAGATGTGCTGCAGCAGGACGAGAGAGACACCATTTAGAATGATGAAGCAAAATAAAGGAAGTAAGCAGCATCGAAGGGGAAATACATCTCCAAAACTAATTAACCCGTAGTCTAGCGTAAACAATAAGAAAAGGCAATTTGTTCCGAACAATGCGTGCGTGAGTGCATAGAAAGAGAAAACAAAGGTGCGTGAGATAGGTAGGGAAGAGTCTGTGTGTCTGTGTGTGTGTGTGTGTTACAACTACATACAACAAATCACCAAGGAAAAGATTAGAATAACGAATTTCAACTAAGCTCTTTTCCGTTTTACTTTCCTTCTTTCTTCCAACGCTCCAACGAACAGAACCACTTCCGCAGGGATTACTTTACATGTGTTTATTTTTCTCAGTTTATGGAGCTTTTCCTTTGCTGATTGTTTTTAAACTGCTCGACTCAGGCGATAAGCGCTAGTAGCAAAACATCCTGTCCTCTCCTGTTCTTCTAAACTCTCAATCTCCCAGAATAGTGGAAACATAAAGAACCCAGCCGCGCAAACACAGTCGTTAAGCCGTAGTGTTTTGAAGCAATTTTACGTTGTGCTCTGTAAGGTTAGGGGCAAGAAGGTGCGCTATAGAATTGTGAATGAAATTGTGTGAAAGCTAAAAGGATGCAAAAGGCGTAGAATGGTGGTTTCCTTCCTCTGTCCAGCAATCAGTTTAATCTTCCGGGTTGGAGTTGGAGAAGCGACGATGAATCCTTTTTTTATTATTATATATTCTTTTGTTGTACTCTTACCCTTTTCTTCCTTCTTCGAACACGGTTCACAACAGATATTTTACTATCGATAAAGAGTTACTAGAAATTGCTAATAGAAAGCAAGCAGAATAGCAGCTTTAGCGGAGAAAGGATCGATTTCATTACGCAAAATATTACGCAACAATAAACCAACCCGACCGTCATCACACCCACACATATACACACTCCTATCCACACGCTGGGTGTTGGTGATGGTGGGGCGGCGGTGTGTGTTATATTTTGAGATTTTTTTTTGTAAGCAAAAACTAACTAAAACCATCGTTTATAGAAATTGTAATATAAATTGTGTGCTCCCTTTCCCTCTGTTCCCATTTCATCTCGCAAGCGGGCTGTGTTGCTGTGTTGCGCCACTTGTTGCTGTGTTGCAATTGAAATTACCCGGTGCAAGGAAATGTTACACTCGCAATTAAATACTAGTACCACGTACACACTCGAGCGAGCAAAGAGATGATTATAGAGGGAGAGAGAGAGAGAGAGAGAGAGAGAGAAGAAGCGTTTGGGAGAATAAGTTGCATTTTGAATATGAAACAAACAAAACAGGTAGCAATCCTAGTTACAAAATAATAATGAAATGGAAGGAGATGTAAAACGAAACAATTGTTAGGCGTGGTGTGGTGTACAGTTTGTCCCTCCAAAACTGCATACACACAGCATTGAAAGCACATTTAAAAGTGGAAGACAAAAGCAAGCAACGAAGCAGAAAAGGAAGACAAAAGATTGGTTATTTTTCCTTTTTTCCCCCTATTTTACAACATCATTTCAATACTTGACCCTCAAATCAAATCAAAGGGGATAACCTGTTATGCATTCTATCTTACTTCTTAATCTTACTCGATCTAATGGGAGAAATGAAGCAGAAAACACACACACAAACAAGAAGAATTAACCTATGTTCCTTCTATTTCCAGTTTCATCTTGTGTTTCGAAGAAGCAATGCAGTTGAAAACAATGAAACCCCTTTACACAAATACATATACACACACACTGCCGAAGCGAAAGAGGAAAATGAATGGAAAATGTATGAATATAGTGAAGCAAAAATAGCAAAACAAAAAAAAGAGATAAAGAAATGAAAACAGGAAAAACAAATCAACAAAACACAAGAACAACCGAAACAACAGAAACCAAAAAAACCAAAAGCGTAAACGAAAACTACCATATTGCAATAGTCTGAATTTAGCAAACGTGTGTTGCGGTATATAGTGTGAATAAAGTCTAGTAAAAACAAATCAATTGAAGCTAATGCACACAAACACGATGAAGATGATGATGATGATGATGCAAATAGATAGTGAGAACAACAACAGAAACCGACTCTCGTGTACCACGTGCAACGAGCAGACAGCACAGAGAGAGAGAGAGAGAGGTTGGAATCTAAGATCCATATTGTAATAGAACTATGTGCATAATAACTACATTACATTGAAATATGCATCAGAACCGTAATTAGCATATTAATTAAGCCACCCAAACAAACCCCCTCCTCTCCCCATACCGAAAAGCAAATTGTGTACATGCGCAGGGCGAAAATGGAAGAAGCGTACGTTTAAGAGGAGAAAGGAGAAAATAATAATAAACAAACAAACACAAGAAGGAATAAAACAAAAATAGTGTAAAGAGAGGAGAAATGTGTATGTGGACCCAAAATGACTGATTTTTATCCCAAAAAGATGTTGGGTTGGCGTTGAGAAGCAAACGCGCATTGAAGATGTTTCCAAACCGGGTAAAGAAATCAGTTGTGAAAGAAGCAGAACAAAACAGTGAAGTGAAGTGAAGAGTAAGAAGAAATGAAGGGAACGTTCAAGTTGGTTCCTTTTTTGTGCTACTAGTGAAACGTATTTGCTACCTCCTTTCTTGGTAGTATTACTGCTACTGCACTGCTGTCCATGTGGCAACCGTGGGATGTGGAGGTCGTCGAAAGCGTGGGAAAGCCACATGGAATTAGTTACGTACTGGTTTGCCTCCCCCATTTCTTCTCCAGTAAAGTGTGCTGAAAGTGTTTTGTCTTAGTTTTGTATTCTTATTATAAACGCATGTTGCTGCCTACTACCTGCTGCTAAAGCTCTAACGCGAATGATGCTTATAACATGAATCAGCTATGAAAGCCTATTTAAGCATACTAAAGCAAACCTTTGATAATCCTTAACCCGTGTAATCGATATAGTTTACACCTTTTTGTATGTATACTACCGCATATACCGTATATACTAGCTCAATTTAAGCGCGCTCGCGCGCGTGTGTGTGTGTGTATTAGCCTTCCCCCTTTTTCGATTCGGTTTAAGCTGTAGAAATATCATTTAAGTAGCAAAGATTGTAACAGGAGAGTTATGGGGTTAGCGAATAGTAGGAAGAGAGAGAGAGGTGAACCTGGAAAGCAAGAATTAATAGCAAAATACCTGTAAACACCCATCCTAAATCAGCATGTAAACAAACCCCCCATTTCAGGATCATTTTCCAGGAGTTCTCCTAGCTGTGGGACACTTTATTGACTCTTTCATACGTGAAATGAACCTAATGTAATGGGAATTGGACTCCATTGGCAATGTTGTTGGATAATAGGAATCGAATACAATAGTTAATAGGAATTTCCCAATAGCCTATCCAACAAGCGTGCCAGTAGAGTCCAATTTCCAACATATGAAGTTCACTTCCAATAGGAAAAAGCCAAGGAAGTGTCACGGACAACTATGAGAACACCTGGAAAACCCTGTAACCACTCTGGTACGTAAAAATCAAAGCAATTATAGTTCGCAATGAATTGTGACATTTAACAGCAGCAGCTCACATTTATGAAGCATAAATTTTGCCTTACTTACAAAGTTCCGATTCCGAATGGGGGTTCAAAATAAAGAGGAGATTGTGAAGCCGCGTTCTCGGTAGGAGAGATGGTAGAAGAAGCAAAGAAGCTAAAGCGTTGCTATGGTGAAAAGCTTTCATTTTTTTTTTAAATTAAAATTTCATACTTGCTGCTACTAAGACTAAGCTCATTCCGTTTTCATACACAGTGGGGTGTGGTTTAAGTTTGCTCATGTTCAATCAATAGTAAAAACAATTGTTTACATCACTTCTCAGTGTTCACAAACCATGTAAAGGTATATAAACGGGTATGTGAGTAACAAACGAACGAATAGAAACGTGAAACCTTAATACCTAGTATTTTTACATACATTGCTTCCCTCAGCCAGATGGAAAAGGTCGTGTAAAACGAAACAATCACAACTTGTTTTTTTTGGAATATGCTTCAATTTTTTAAAGGGTTTTTTGTTTTAAAATACATTTTCTACATTTTTGGTATTTAAAAAAAAAGAATAACAAGGAACGGTTAGCAAATGGTAACAGTAAAGAGCAAAGTAGGCGGCGAGAAGCATTTAGAAATGTAATGTAAACTAATGTCGAAGCTGTAGCTGTTTCTTTCAACTCTAGTAAATGCAAATGGGTAAGCAGACAAAAACACAAAATCAACAAGATAAATCGTGTTTAAAGAGGAAAGAATTGGAAAAGATTTAGATAATGCAAAAAAAAGGGAAGGAAAGGAAAACAGTAGAGCAAAACCCTGTGTCCAACCGAGAAAAAGGACCGGGTAGTAGTGACCGATGGAGCAAAGCAATGTGGACGGATGGATGGACGAAACACAACAAACCTCAAGCGATGGTAACGATGTGTGTGGTATTTGATTTGGGAAAATATACGTTGAAAAACAATGGCATAGAACGAATTGTTGTGTAGTTAGTGTGTGGTTTTTGGAACAATTTGTTTCGATTGTTTGAAAAAAAAGTGTGCTTGTTTGTGTGCGCACGCACCCACCGCACGGTAAATGTTCTGGTTGTTTCCAGCTTCGTTCTCTTAGTAGGCCAGTAAACAGCGCCACCTTAGCAACCGGCCCCGTTTTGTGGCCCATCACTCAGCAGGCTGGTTATTTCGTTTCGAGCAACAAATCGTTTATCAAGCAGTGTAAAGTGCACCTGGCTGCCGCAGCAAATCTCTTTCAAAATGTCCGAAAAGTATATTCGCCAGCAAAATCTGGTGCTGCTGCCACCGGAGCAACCGAAGTACACGACGCGCGACTGGAATGCGAACAATCGGCGCCAGAATCTGTTCTCGCTCGAGCAGCAAGCACTGGCGGACCGTGTAATAAGGTGAGAGCGCCCCCCACTCTTTGTCCCAATTTTTATTGCATTAACAACATACTCCTCTTTCATCTCTTTTTGCAGTGAAAGTGATCGAATTATCGACGAGACGAAGCACACGACGGAGGAGAGCAAAAGTGAGGTGGACTTTCGGCTTCGCGAGCGCATCGAGGACATCCAGTTCCGGCGGGACGAGCTGCAGCAGCAGAAGAAGGACGCCCACATCGAGGAGGAAGCGCTGAAGGTGTACAAGCGGCGCACGATCGATGCGATCAACACGCTGCGGGAAATTGCGGTGCCCCTGTGCCAGAAGTGTATTGCGCTGCGGGAAAAGCGCACGGGCTCGGATCTGGTGAATGATGCGGTCGATCGGGAGCTGCGGAAGGAGCTGGACGTGACGGAGGGTGGGATCGCTTTGCTGGAGAAGGTGCTGGAGGAGACGGTGGAGCAGATCCGGCGGCTACGGGCGACCATCTATCTGATCGACCGCGATCTGGCGGACAAGGACCGGTCGATTAAGATCGATGCGAAGAATCTGGAGCTGCGCCCGAACCAGATGGAGATGAAGATCTACGCCGGTCGGGTGCCGTTGGATCCTTAGTAAGGGGGGGGGGGGGTGGTCACTTTGACGTCTTCACCGCGTGCTAAACGTTCTCTTTTCCGCTTTGCCAGCAACTCCACGGACGAGGAATGGATCATGGTAACCAATCGGAACATTGAGGCAACGGCCAAGGAGATCAGTTCCGCCCAACCGCTGCGCTCCTACGTCGACCAGCTGCTGCGCCAGGTGGCCGAGGACATTCGCACACAGGTCGAGCGCACCAACGCCGCGTTCCGGGAGCGTGTGGCCGAAATGCGCTACACCAAAACGAAGCTCGAGAACGTGCACAAGGAAACGGTACGCCAGGTGAACGAGCTGACGCGCACCGTTACCCGGCTGGAGCGTGAGATTGCCGAGAAGGAGGGCTACGTAGCGCTGGCCCAAACACGCCTAGCGAACCGTTCCCAACGTCCCGGCATTGAGCTCTGCCGGGACAATGTGTACGAAGGGTTGAAGAAGGAGCTGGCCGCACTGCGCGACACGATCGCCAAGCTGGACGGAAGTTTGGTCCGGTCGAAGGCTACCCTGCGCTATCTGCTCAACACGCAGGTCATGCAGGAGGAGGAAATCAACCTCAAGACGGAATCGCTACGCATCGACGAGGTGGACTGCATTACCATGCGCGAAAGTTTCAAATTTCAATCGTTTTAAATCAACCCAACGAGAACCGAAATAAATTAAAACCCCTGCGCGCACCCCAAAGATTCCTTTTTTTTCCTTCTTTTGGGGGGGAAATCGCTACAAGTTTAACGCTAGATAATAATGATTTGCTTTTATTATTTTTGTTGATTTTGTTTGTGTGTGAGTGTGTTTGTCGCGTTGTTTTGTTACCTTCTCTTTTGCTGCTTTGTTTTTTCTTACTTTCTTTGAGTTTTTCCTCGCTTTTTGTTTGTTTGTTTGTTTGTTTTAGATTATAGTATCACTATCTTCTTCCTTCTAGCGCGTGTGTGTGTGTTTTTTTTTTCTTGTGTGAGTGTGTACTGTTTTGCTCTCTTACGTGTCCTTACGATCCTTCTTTTTTTTCTTCTTCTTTAACATGCAATACAAGTTAGGAGTTGGTTGGTGGAATTGTTGTTCTTGTTGTTGTTTTTTGTATTTTGAAATTGCTATTAGTTCCGGTTTTACTTGTTGGTTCTGCTCGGTTGGATTAACCTCTCGCGGAGGCGGCACTGCTCTGCTGCTACTAACTAACGAATCGATACAGCCAACGATACAGCAAGACACGCGGTTTAACTCTACATTCTTCTGCTGGTTGGCTGCAAATGTTTTGTTTTGCTGCAGTGTGTCAGTGTGTAAGTGTGTTTTACAGTATGTCCACATTAATTTAGGTTTCTTTTTTGTTTGCTTTAATTTAGATTTTACATTTTCTTACGTTCTCTCTTCTCGTCCTTTGTGGTTCTCTCTTTCTCTCTCTCTCGCTCTTCCGACGAGGGCAGGGGTCCAGCAGTTGAACTGCTGTGTGCTGAGTGAGTGTCGACCCCCCTAAAAATGCACCGACAGCGGTGGTTACTGTGAATGCATCGTGTGAGTGTTTCCGGCGAAAACAGGGAAACATAGAAACCCGTGTGTGTGTCGCCTAGCAACGCATACCAAGCCCGTCCGTCCCGTGTGCTCTGTCTCATATCGCTCTCCACACTCTCTCTCTCTCTCTCTCTCTCTCTCTCTCTCCCATTGTTACAATGGATTGTGTCCCTTCGCCACATGCCTTTGGGGCAAGCCGAGCAAGCAGCAGGTTGATGTATTAAAACGGTTAGAAAACGCGCTGCTAAAAAGAAATCATTTGCATCAACTCCAGTGAAGGGGGATGGGAGCTATATGTTTGCTAGTGCTGGTTAGCAAACAGTTGCCCACCTTTACTAACCTTCAATGGACCGGCTGAAGAAGAGGTAACCGTTTAACACAGGCTACAACAACGGAGATGCGGTTTTTACAAAAGTGGAGCATTCTTTTTACCCTTAGCTTTCTTCTCCCGGGTGCGCGATCGAATCAGGATCGAATCCGACGACCACGACGACACGGGAGGAGGTGAGTGTTAGAGGCGTTCTAAAATTGTCCTATACCATATACCACCTTCCTCTCTCTCTCTCTCTCTCTCTCTCTCTCTCTCTCTCTCTCTCTCCTCCTTTGCGTGAAGACAGATGAGCTTCGATTCGAATTCGGTAGTTTTGCGTGTTTTTTTTTTTACTTGTTTACTTGTCCTCTGAATTAATATATACTATATATAATCTGCCTTCACACACACGCGCACACCTACTACTTGCTAATTTCTATTTTGGAAATTTACATACTAGATTAAAGGAGGAAGGGGTTTTTGTTAATATGATGATGCTTCGTCTTCCTCTTCCTAAGCCTTATCACCTACAACTTTCAAAAAAAAAAAAAAACAATCGCTCGAGCACTATTGCATCTTCCCCCCCCCCTCCCCACTCAGGTTCGAGCTTGTTGTGCACACTGCCAAAGGGGATTTTAGGGCTTTTTTTCTTCGGGGCGCTTTCGCTTACTCCGAACACCGGAACACGATGCATTCACAGTCTCTTATTCCTCTCCGGGAAATACCGGAATGCCGTACACACACGCACACGCACGCACACCCACTCGTGGAGGTAGAGAGCCATCGTTTTGTTTTTCCCCGCGCGCTCTTCTGTCCGTAGAAACTGTGCCCTTGCCTAGCTTGGTGGCCTGAATGAGGTTAATGATGCGCCGCACGAATCCGTGAACGAAGCGTGTATCCGCGGCGCACAGGGGCTGTACAGGGCGGTTGCGGTTGGCGGAAGGGAAAACGGGAAGGACAGATAAAACAGTTCCTTACTTGGGTCACATCTTTCTACAGGGGGGGAGGGGAGAAACTAAAAACGGGGAGGGCATTTTGAGTTTAAAGAATGGCTTAGTACTTTACTCTGTAGTGTTTTGGGGAGAGGCTTTACGAGTGATACAGTTTCGTAAAAAAATCGTATAAAACTAGTTTAGGAAAATCTATCTAACATTCCCGGATTAGGGACGGGGCGCCCCCTTCAATGCAATCCATCTACAGGAGCGGCATTTGAAGAAGAGACTAGCACATTGCTTCGAAAGTTGCCCTATCTTTCCCTCTAATCGGTCGGTGCTCGGATGATGCGCCATTTGCCTTTGGAAAGTTGACCTCGATTGCTAACAAAATACGTTGTGAAATAGATTCGATTGTTCCGGCCTGTCGGGAGCGGATTACATTCTATGCTTGAGGCTACTAAACATGCGCGTAATAGCGCAATAATAACAGTGTGACAACGGTCGGTTTAGATTACTTCTCTTTTCGCGTCCCCGGGAACCGATTCAAACTGTACAACATTACTTTACATTACAACGGATGGAGTTAATGTCTGACCGGTTCCGGACACTTGCGCTAGTCAGGCAAGTAAAGGATTCCCGTCCCGACTTCAGGGCAAAAAGGTAAGGACTAGGGAGAAACGGGCGTGAACCGTGAGCCGAGATTGTTTTTTGGGAGGGGAAAAGACAGGAAGGAGAAGAGAACCAGCCGCACCAGTAGTAGTAGCGAGTGTGTGTGCAGTCGCATCCACCGGAAAACGCACCACCCTGAACGCGCCCCCACACATATACATACACACACAGATACACACACAGAGGCGGGGCGTGGGGAGAGACACACACACACACACGGCGGCCGAACGAACACCGGTCGGGCCCTTGCAGCGCCTTACGTCGACAGGTAGAGCCGGTGGTAGTCGTTCGCCCCGAACGCGCAGTTGCACTTCGGGCACTTTCGCTGGCGCGTCTCGTACCGCGTCCGCAGACAGTCGTAGCAAAACACGTGGAAACACTTGGACAGTACCGCGTCCTTCCGTTTCACCTTGCAGGACGGGCAGGTGAGCGTTTCCTTGTACTCGCGGATCTCCTCCAGCATCACCTCGTCGATCGTCGTGCCGGACATCTCGATCTTCTTCATCCGGTCCGCCTTGCGCCGGAACTGGGCGAGCTCCTCCTGCAGCCGCTTCGTCTTGTACGCTTCCGCCTCGAGCGAGCTCGTCTTTTCCGCCACCACCTGCTGGGCCTCCTTCATCTGGGCGTGGTACTTTTCGAGGTGCAGCTTCAGATCGGCCGCCGACTGGGCCGACTCGATCGCTTTGCGCTTGTGCATCTCCATCGCCTGCTGGCGGGCGACCAGCTCCTTCTCGATCGTCGTCACCGTGTTCTGCAGGATGCGCTCCTTCTCCTCGAGCTTTCGTAACACGACGTGCATCGCCTCGATTTGACTGTCGCGCGTCGTTACCTGGGGGGGGGGGGAGAAGTAGGGATAACATTAGTACAGTGGGACCAACACAATTTCGCACACAGCACTCCGTGTGACAGCTGAAACAAAACGCAGTAGGCCAACGAAACCGTTCGGCTTACCTGATCTTCCAGCAGTTGCTTTTCCTCCCTGAGCAGCTTGTGCATCTGATTGGCCTTGATTCGATCGGACATGAGCTTAAAGTTTGCATCGTCCTTCTCGCGCAACTGCTGTATCAGTCTTGAGTTTTGCTCCTGCATGTCCTCGAACGCTTGCCCCGTCACTTCCATCTCGTTTAGGAGAGCCTCTTCTTCCTGTGAAGTGAAAGAGAAACCTGTTTAGTATGCTGCATACTTGCCTACCGAACGATAGGTTGGTGAGAATGCTTAGCAAGGGTGGAACTAAACCAAATTGGCCGGGATATAAAAAAGGGAACATGAATGGGTCAAAAGCGTTGGTTTGCGTACAAATGGTCGATAGCCGCTGCTCCAGCTACTGTCCGGTGGCTGCTTCTGGTTCTGGACCTGCTTCTGCAGCTCGTACTTCTGCTCCTCCAGCTGCTTGATCTTCCGGAGCGCCTCCTCGTCCGCCAGCTTCTTCCGGTCCTCCCGTTTGCTCTCCTGCAGCTTCTTCATCTGACACTTGAGGTCCTCGATTTCGGCGCACTTCTTCTTCTCGGACGCCATCAGCTGTACCTTGTCCCGCTGCTCCTTCGGCACGCCCTTGTACATGTCCAGCAGTAGCTTCATCTCTTTCTGATCGTTTAAAGCTTTCTTCAGCTGGTTGCGCAGATCGCGCACCAGGTCCGACTCGGCACACTTCACGCCCCGATGGTGGTCCGTCGGCCCGTTCGCCTTCCCGTCCATGCCGCCGGCGCCGCCTCCCGTTGCATTCGAGCCGCCGGACGATCCTTCCCGCTTCACCACCATCACGACCATCCCGTCCGGGCCGATCATCTCCTCCCGCTTGATGCCGTTCGCGTCCATCTCGCCCTCCTCGCCCGAGTCTGACCTCGTCAGCGAGCCGGTGCTGGTGCCGCCGTGCCCACCGCACGAGTTGAGCGCTCCGTTCGGGTCCTCCTCCTTGATCGCACCACACTGGCCGTCCCGGTCGTGCAGCATGCCGCCCGACTCCTCCTTCACGGACATACCGCCACCGCCTCCACCACCTCCACCACCACCACCACCACCACCACCGCCCGCATCCCGCATCGAGTGGCAGTTTTCCATCTTGATCGATTCGGCGTGCTGCTGCTGTTGCTGTTGCTGTTGCTGCTGCTGTTGCTGCTGGTGCTGCTGCTGGGCCTCCTGCAGCGCCGTCACCTTGCCCGTCTGCTCCTCCAGATCCTTCCGCAGCTTCGTGTTGTCCGCGGACACGTCTTTGTACTTTTTCTTATACCGCTGCACCTCGCCCTTCAGCTGGCCGTTGTGGTTCTGCAGCGAGAGGATGAGATGCCGCATCTCGTGATTGATCGGCGCCGTCTGCTCGTTCGCCGCCATGTTCTGCTCGAACTCGATCCGCAGCATCTCGTACTCCTTCCGGATCTGCGACATCACGTCCTCCATCTGGATCATGTCGCTGCGGACGCGCTTCTGCGCGATCAGCTCCTCGCTCTCCATCATCTCGATCTGGCGCAGGTGCTGGTTTTTGCTCGACTGCAGCTGATTCCGGCTCTCGTCCAGCAGCGTCTTGATCTGCATCGACTCGTTGTACAGCACGGAGAACTGCGACTGCAAGCACTTGTACTCGGTCGTCTCGACGATCACCGACTCGGGCAGCTGCCGGATGTCCATCTTCAGCTTCTCCACCTCCTTCAGCGCCTCCCGGTGCTGCAGGTGCAGCTTGTCCAGCTCCTGCAACCGGTTGTTCGATAGTTCCTTGTACTCCTCCAGCTCCTTCTGCAGATCCTCCAGGTGCTGGGCGGCCACGCTCGTCATCGAGCCGGAGCCGCGCGACCCGCCGCCCGCCGACGACGCGTGCCGGCCGGATTCGGTCCCGCTGCCGCCGCCGCTGAGCGGATCGCCGCCGTGCAGCTGATGGTACGCTTTCAGCTTTTCGATCGCCTCGGCGAGATGGTTCTCGAGCTTGTCGTTCCGACACCGCACCTTCTCCAGCTCGTACTGCAGGTCGTCGATCTGGTTGCGCAGCTCGGCCGCCTCCGTCTCCTTGCCGTTCAGCATGTCCTGGTACTCGCTCAGCTTGAGCGATATCGTGTGGAACTTTTCGTGCAGCAGCGTGTTCTGTGTCTGGAGGTTGCGGTTCTCCGCCATCACGTCGATGTACGTTTGGCGCAGGGACTCGTCCAGATCGGGCGGCGCCAGGGCCGGCGATTTGCCGTCCTCCGATTCGCCCTTTAGCGCCAGCATCAGCTTCTCGTTGCGCTGCATTAGCCGGTCGAACACTTGGACGATTTTGGCCACGGCCCGCTTCGACACCTGCACCCGGTTCGCCAGCTTGTCGTCCAGCTCTTCCTTGTCCCAGGTCGATAGCTGCATCAGGAAGGAGGTTGTCACTTCGTTTTCATCTAAAGGGGATGATGTGAGCAGAGGTAAACAGAGAGAGAGAGAGGGAGAAGAAGCAAAAAAGAGAGGGATTAGTGGTGGGCTCCTTTGATTTGCCAACGGCAAAGAAAGAATCTCTCCCGCCC
>AXCO02005060.1:0-19108 GCA_000473525.2 Anopheles melas | reverse complement strand
TGTTTTATCACTTTACAGACACTAATAAAACCCTTTTTGCTGCGGAACCTTTTCAATAGAACAAGGAACCAACCAAAGCATCAAATTTGGGTAGCATTAAAAATCAAACACACACACACACACACTGTTAAATAACTGCAGTTCCGGTCTGCATGAATTAACGCTGCCAACCACACACTGTAATACACTTCCAGCAGGTCGTTACGTCGATGGTCCTCCAATCGGTAGGACGAGTGGCGAGCGAACCTGTGGGCGGGGGATAGCCGATGAATTATGCTTATTGCTTCTCCACCTTCGATAATCGATAGGCCCCACCACAACCGCTACACAGACACCGGAACTTAACGGCCCAAATACGGTTTCACAATTTGTTTTGCTTCGTATATGGATGTGGTCACCGCACTGATATGAAGGATACAACACACATTCACATACACTCTGGACACACTGAATAGTAGGGGAACACCCTTCACCCTTCTTTCATGCAGCGTATCTCCACCTTCCTCTCACAAAAAAGGCACGTGCTAGAGCGCGTTACGTTCCAGCGGATGATATTGTAGACCTGTGGCAGTACGCGTACAGCACCGGACCGCTCCGGAACCGGATCTGAGATCAGGCGAAAGCACCACAGCGCACCGGACCCTCCAAATATGCAACCGAAACCAAAGGCAAAGAGAGAGTGAGAGAAGAGCGAGAGCGAACTGCGCCGCACGCAAACGGCCAGAGAGAACAGCCACCATCGGGTGCAACGGAGCATTGGAGGATAATAGCCCAGCAGCTGCCCTGGTGTATGTGTGTGTGTGTGTGTGTGTGCCTGGGCCAGGGAAAACGGTTCTAGGAGTACGGGCTCTGAAGCTGAGCAGGGAGAGGCCACCAACGTCAGCTCAGTTCAATACACTTCGCACCGAAACCGGGCACGGCACAACGACAGTGGACGTTTACTGGCTCGGTGTCTCGGTTGCACATGCTCCAGACTCTTTGATGTATTCCACCTTCCAAGCGGAGAACGAGAGGAAAAGCGAAAGAATTGGAGAAGAGCAACGAGAGAGAGAGAGAGGCGATCCGTAAAACTCCGAAAAGTGGCAAGGACCGCGTAGAAGAAAAAAAAAATAGAGAGAAGGAACAGAACAAAGCAAACGCGCACGCTGATGAGCAGTTGGATGCTGTTATTGTTTGGAATGGACGATGGGATAAAACTTAGTGTGGCAGAGCGAACGAGACGAACGTGGACGGGCTGGAGCAGATGTAGGTGTTTGTGTGAGCCATCTGCTTTCGATGGCTCAAGGATCCCGTAGGATAACACCGTAAGGTGGATGTAATCCTTGATTGAAGCACAAAACAGAACGGAGCGTTTTTAGGGATTTTTAAGGCTTGAGACAGGAAGAAACGATTAAAGGTTTGTTTAAAATCAATTCAAAACGCACCAACTTCTTGCATCATCATTAAAGAGAGCAGAGCGTGACAACAAGCATTACACCCATTCGCTCTTCATCATTCAAAACCGTTCGAAATGCACTTTGGAGCCACGATTCGCGCAATATTCGCCAACAATGGCACTCTTGCACCCCTGTCAACCGGGAAATTGTTGTCGACTATCGGTATTTCCTGCATCATCATCCCCATGGTTCCTCCGCTTCAAGTGGAATGCAGTGTGGTAAAAATGAGCAATGCTTTGCATTACATCGAGTGCAGCCATATGACGCTGGTTTTTGATCACAAAACAGCACGCCCCTGGGGAAAGTTCTTGTGCGCTGAGTAACGCGAAGCTCACAAAAACACATAAGGGTGGATGATGAGGATGATAATCCAGCTCAGGGACAGCTAGCGTCGATACTTTATGGGAGGACCCACTCAAGTGGAATTGCCGTACTGGTGTGAAAAGTAAAGGATCGTTGGTTGTTAGGGGACAGCGGGTTGAAGTCGATAGCGATTTTTTAGTATAAAAAAGCATTGGAGTAATATATTTTGCATCAAACGATGCATAGATTTGGCGCTATTATATATCATCAATAAAGCTCAAGATAAACGAGTTCTCCTCCTTATTTTTGTAAGGCCCTCTCTTTACAAGACTTCTAAAAGACTTATCATTACATGGGAACCCAATTATCAGACGCGAAATCGCTGAAAATGTTCGATCCCGACTAGATTTGATCTCACGCCGAGTTATGCACAAAACCTAAGAGTTATCGATGGCTCTATGAAAGCGTAATCTCCTTCTGTGTTTAAATTGGAAACAAATAGGTTGATAGATTGATAAAATCAATGATCTGTAGCCTCTTTGTGACATAAAAAAATCTGGAAAGAGATGCCTTGAATTTCAGGAATTAAATATAAAAAAAACTAGATACGGCGTTTCTCATAACGCCAAAACGAACGAAGATTCCTATCAAATTCTGAATCAATTAACACCACATCATTCTTAGAATCATTATCAGGACGTCAAACAGCTAACCATGGTGAAAGTTAATTTCCTACAAACATCAAATGTATCCAGCCCGAAGCTATTGCTTAGAAGGAATTGGTAGCCCATTAAGACACTGCCGACACCGGTCGCTTCCGCGTACTTACCGCATTCGATGTAAAAATAGCGGACAGCTCCAGGTCATCCGTCGTTAGGTTGCTGCAAGTAAAGATGGGAACAGGGAAAAAAGGATATTAATTGTACTGCCAATTGTGTTGTTCGCCGCCGGCTTGGCGAGGTAATTTCGAGGATACATTTCCCATGATTAATTAGGTAATTCGTGCCATCAGGGCGAAGAAAGTGTAACGATCTAATTGAGTTGCGTTGCTTGCTGCTTTGCTTTTTGCACATTTACCGTTCACCGTTAAAGTTTGTCGGTAATGTCGTCAAATCATTGAAGGGCCAGGTAGACATCAACTTTTTGTTTACTTCTTGTTGGTAAAGCACTCAGCGGGGGAGATGTGACCTTCTCAGTAGGCTCAAAACAAGACCGACGACTGACCACCCCGGTTAGTATCCGTTCAATTGAGCTGGCTTTCCTTTTTCGAGGAATACACCTTGGTTGATGGTTTGCTTGGGCAATGAAAGTAAATATTTTATGTCCACCGAAATGTCCACCAACCGCTGCCAGGAATGGCGTCGATATCTCACTTCATAAATTAACCTAAAGGAAGGAGAAGCGGCACTGCTGTGGGCACATTCATCGCAGGGCGGTTTAGTGGCCAGTTCGTTGTCGTATAGGAAACCTTTGGAAGGTTTACCTGTTGGGATCTCGCAGGAGAGCCGGTATTTTGTATCCCAAATGATTCCTTTTTTACTCACAAGCACACACAGACATACACGCGCTCTTTCCTAGGAAGCCGTTTCAATGCGGTAGAAAGATATTCTCAGTATGTCCAGCAAGGCACTGTAAAGAACAGAGGACTCCGGACAGTAAAGGTACCGCCGGATTGTACACAGAATGCTTTTGATTTTTATTGCGGCATAAATCCATTACACCAAAGCCGGCGACGGCGTCGGCGGTGGCCACAAGTGAGCAAATAAAGGTAAAACTGTGTCCCAAACACGAAGGCTTGCTCGCTTGTAGAGGCCTGTTAGACCCATTGATGGGAAAGAAATTCTAATAATAATTTAACCAGCGATCCGGCTGAGCCTCACGGAGACGTTTTGTTCTTTCCTTCCGGGTGGTCTCGCACACTTACACACAATTAGGCGTAGGAAATTATGCCTTCAGGTTGGAGATCAAATGATCCGATTGGACAGGATGCTGAAGACCTCGGCAGGATGGCTGGACACATTCGAGGAATTACGCTCTAAAGCGTGTGAAGGGCGCCGCTCTCAAAGTGGCAGTGTGAATTGAGTGGAAATTGCCCTACCGACCAAGAAGACCACACAGCAAAACGCGGGCTTTGCGGGTCGTTTTTGATGCCGGTCAGGTCGTAAAATCCGTAATAGATAACACGATTACCTTTCCGAGATAAGAATAGGTGCAAACGTAATTTCAAAGTGCTCTCTGTAACAGGCAAGCCCTCTCATCTCGGTATCATAACATCCTCTAACCCCTTTTTCCTTCAAAAATGGACCACAAATAGTCGGTGAATAAGTGCGCGAGGAAACTGTTTGTCAACATCAGCGTGACACATCTGGACCCACAGACTACAGTACATTTGGCTGGGTCAAAAACACGGTGAGTCACGGTGAAACTGCCCCCGTTCTCGCTTTCAACCCTTCACCACAATGTGGAAAACGCGGCATATTCCCACGGCTCTAAGCAAGAGTGCGCGCGTGCCTTACGTGTCGCAAAACAACGGACGCGTAACACATCGTTTAAAATATCTCAAAAGCGTGTGCTCCGCATCATGCCGGGTCAGAGAGACACACTGAAGTGAAATACAAAACAAAAAAAAAA
Organism: Anopheles melas; assembly: GCA_000473525.2. NCBI lineage: Eukaryota > Metazoa > Arthropoda > Insecta > Diptera > Culicidae > Anopheles > Anopheles melas. The sequence continues at coordinate 14,738 of AXCO02005060.1, read as the reverse complement.
ACAACCCAAAAACACACAATAAATAAAGATTTGCGAAACGTCAAACGGTGTGCGCGAGAGCTGTTCATTTCAGCAAGACTCCATGACAAGCAGGTACCGTGCGCGCCTAAGATTGTCGCTCACGAGAAAGTGGTGAAGACGGACACCGAGGTTTCGGTTTATTAATAGAGTAGTTTAAAATAAACTATAACCGTGAGGCATTGCGCCGGTTTGATTGAGTAGCGAACTTCCTTAATTTCAGCATCTGATTCACACATACGCAGCAGTAGCAGCAGTGCACAAGAAACAGGAAGCTGCTGCATGTATGCATTTTTATGGCATCGTTCGTGGAGGGATAGGTCTTCCCCATTACGTGGTGTAAAATATGGCGTGGTGCGCGTGATTGGATTGGTGCCTGCAGGCAACGAGCTGTGAAAGGAAAATGTCACAATAATAATACTCTAATAATAGTTTTATCGCAATTTTACCACCTAATTACCATATTGAGATTGACTGTACATTAAGCGTAACTATGGATTTTTCTTACAATTTGACGTTTAGCATTATCTTTAGCATTTACCTCACACTAATCAGAGCAGTTAATTGATGTACTGTAACAAACTGAAGGTCCATTTTGTTGTTTGCTTCTTCATATTCCGCGTGGCCACGTGGTAGATCACGTAAAAGATCTTTTCCGCCCACAGTAGATCTAATTCGATCCAATTCTACGCTGCCAGTGAGAGGTAATTCGTGCCAGTTGCCCTCGCAGCACGTCTTCTCAATTCGTAAGAGTCCAAAAGCAAGCCAATCAATGGTTCTACAAATAAACACCACAATTTCGCCCCGATGGAATTGTTTTTACACTTCGACTTGGCCAGCGCGTGTAAAGGAAAAGGCGAACGATCTGTTTTCCATTTAGCAAAAAAAAAAAGGATAGAGGCAAGTATCGCAACGGAACCAAGCAAAAGCCAACAGTACATTGCACATGAACACGCTGGTGCGCTGGTTCGTTCTAGAGCACAAACACACGTGATCATTTCGAAAATAGCAAATAATCACCAATCGTCCGACAAAACTGCGGCGGAAATCGTCCACGATCGTCTCAATCATTGCGCGACTACGATTTGATTGTGGGGTTGCGGACGAATCTTGCAGGCATGGGGAAAGATCACCGCTCAATTGCAGACCCGATGGTCCGATCTGTTTTGTCTAATGCGTGTGCTATTTTCTAGAGGTCAATGTAAAATAAAATTACGAGATTTCTTCGTACGGTAGATGCAGACTAGTAGCTTAGCCAGTTGACTGAAAAGCTACCTATAAATAGCACAAATCGACTCCTCTCAACCATAGGTCAATTGGTAATCTTACTCCTTTAAACCATTAAAATAGCTCCATCCACGGCGCTCTGCAATGCAACAGCCAATGCCTTCATATCAAGAATGCATCACTGTATCAGACATCCATTAGCGAGAACCATGCTAACTCTAGCCCAGCGACTCGGGCCCAGAAAGACGAGAGCACGGTAGCATGGATAGTGCACCGTGCTGCTGTGCTCGCAGTTCTAGCTACATTCTTCAGGTTATCTGGCAAAGATCAAATATTATAAAAATGCTACCATAAAAGGACGGCAGTAAGCTAGCGAGATAGCATGCGAGCTGCAGACATAAGATAGTGTTGTGCGCACACAGCAGGACAACGACGATGGGAACTTTGCATTGGCAAGATGGTTCCTAGTCCATCTGGTTCTGGGGTTGGATAGAGCAGGACATACCCTCACCACAACCTCTGATCCACCGTGCCAGTAGCCAGCCACTGCTACTGTGGGATAAGGGAAAAAGCAAACAGGAACTGATGCAAGATAAGCACCAGAATGCATGGTTGTTCAGAATTCTGGTCCACAGGAGGGAACAGATGAACTCCCACCACCGTAACACAGATGATGATCAGTATTGCTGCTCCGGTTTGCCATGTTTGATTAATCGAATGCATTCAATTGTACCGAAATGCTGTGCCAGTTCGGTGCCAAGGCTCACCCAAAAACCATTTCGTTCTGCCCACTGTCCGATACCGCAGAACAGATGTGCTTGAGTTCGTTTACGGTCTCTTCTCTTCATTGCTGGCCAGCTTGCCCGACGCCCAAAATACACGTCTCCCACACCGCGCGTGAGACGCAGTTTCCCAGCGGTGAGTGTGGGAGAGAGATTCGGTACAGCGAGTTCAATGTAAAACCTGTGTGTACGCTCGCGCAAAAAAAAAGGAAAATTTGATCAAAATTGTGTCTTGAGGGTGGGCGTGTTTTCTGTTCTGGCGATGGTTTTTTTTTTTGGTACGTACAACGCCAACGCCATCACATGGCGTCGATCAATCTTTTATTTCCCTTTCTCCGGTACATATTTGCGTACGCTAGAGCAGGAGCAGCGGGAAACAGTGCCACGCCGCTGTTAGGAAAAAATGGTTAATGGTAAAAGGTTTATTTTTGCATGCAAGCAGCGCATTATCTTTACAACGAGTGTTGTGGAGTGCGATGGAAAATTGTACATAGATGTCGTACCGGCACGTTTGAGTGATATTAGCGCCCGTACCACAATCAATCAAGTTTATTGGCAAAATGTGTTAAAAGTATGTACATAATTGCTAGTCTTAGGGTTGTTATTGTTTACTTTTGCTTTTTACAAACATTTCTACTGATCAAAAGTTAATGTTTGATGTGAAATAGATGGAAATAAATCGAATCATACAATTAATAAATTTCAAAAATCCAACAAATACAAGTACACATGAAAATAAAAGACAGGAAGTTAAAAAAGTACAAAATAAATTATGTACTGAGAAAAAAAAGATAAAAAAATTGAAAAGTTCAAACATAATAATACAATTTTTGAAAATTTTTAGTTTGTTTAACAAAACAAAATATACCACCAATAAAAAAATACAATGAAAGAGTGGAAAATAATACGAACAAATACATTCAAAAAGGAAATTGCAATAATAATAAAAAAAAAACAATTGAAAAATCAAATTAAGTAGCATTAAAGCTTGAACTCATGTTTCAAACCATTTAATATCCATGAAATGTGTTTGAAATAAAAAAGCTAACCGTCTTGCTTTGAATTCGCTGACAGAAAGGGAAAACAAACAATTTCTAAATGGCAATTTGTGCGATTCAATCATACCATTTCTACGCGTGTCTGTACACCAGTGTACTGAGCAAATTCGACTAATTTGACAACCATCATTAAACATTGTAGGAAAAACGGGAGAGAAAGAGAGAGGATAAAAAAGCACAAATCCTCATTCATTCCAACCCATTTGCTCTGTTGCATCGAGCTACGAGGGTGAAATTTAATTTACCATTAAGTAAGAAAGTCGGAAATGCAACAAACACACACACAAAACATGCTTGCAAGCGCGTGAAGCATAGAATTAGTTCGGGCTGCCTAGGGAAGGCACAGTGATACGCAACACAAAGTCGCCACTGGCACTGTGCTCCGGTCGATTACTTTTACACCCTTTTCCCTGCGAAGTGTTGAATGAAGGGTCGAGCTTGGTTGGGCGATCAAGCTTTTAGCTGAAGGTTTAAGGTGCAAAAAACCGATAAGCAGGATATGAAAATCTGCGATCGATCGATCATACGTTTGAACGAGCGAAACAAATTTTGCCACCACGATGCGTGTTCAGTGTTGGATAGGTCGGAATAGTGGCTACCAAAGCAACGCGCGAAACAGTCTTTTTTCGTCGTTCGATGCAACCCAGGCACACTTGAGGCGGAGGAGAGCTCGGTGATATAAGAAAAGAAGGAAATGCAGCAGCACCCCGTACCGCGTACAGCAACACCCAAATAAATGGATCAAACACTGTGAAGCTGATGCGATGGTTGTGGTCCACCCGGTAAGCGCAACCTTCGCACCATCAGGCAGGCGCCCCAACACACACACACACATTATGCTCGCTTTTCCTATGCTGCTACGGTTCGCCGTCTATTGCATAAGACGGCGAGAAAGCCGCGCTTTACTGCAAAGGAGAGTTTATGTGTGTTTCTTTTCGGTTATGGACGATTGTTTTGTTGCTGTTTGGCTTTTCGGGCAACTTCGCTTCGATGCTATTCGATTGGTACGCACACAAACACAAACACGAACCGAAAGCCACACTCCTACTGCTCCTCCTCCTCCCCTGCCTTTATGGTGCATCGTCCCCATCGTCATCCTCGCTGCTGCTGTTGCATTTCTCCTCGCCGTTTGTAACCTTCTGCCGAGGTTATTGCTGCTTTGCTGCTTGTCCTCTCTGCCGGATGCCGGACATACCCTTCCGCTGGTTCGCATGGATGTCTAGCGTGGTTTTGAAAACTCAAGAGACGACAACATTGTCACGCAAGCCAACCCCCCCCCACACACACACACACACATTGTTTACGTCTCCGATGGGGTTGACCTGTCGGGCCGTTTTTTTCGCTGCTGCCGCTGCTGGACGCTCACAGCGCTGTCTCTCTAATGTTTATGTTTATACCTTCTGCTTCTGCCACGACGAGACAGGAGGTTTGGAGAGAGAGTGAGAGAGGGTTTAGGAAGCGACAAACACACACACACACACACACACATACGAGGACTGCATTACTGCGGGCTATTGACTCGCACGGCGGTCTCTTTTGGTATGGTTGGACCGTTGGACGACCTTGTTTTGGGGGGGGGGGGGGGGGGGGGGGGGGGGGTGTGTTTGCATGCTTGGCGCATTGGCGCCGAAAGAGCGACGAGAAATGGGCTGACAAGGAACTGTAGTGGTGCAAACAAGCAGTAAAAAATGTGGTTTAAAACTACTCCAAAAAAATTTACGCTGTGCAACAAAATCATTGATCCGTGGTATTTCGTTTGAGTCGTGGAAATTGATTTCCGTACCGGAGAGGTCGTTGTAATTGGTAGCTAATTTGCCTGTTGGAATACACAAACCGATAAAGTACATTGGTTTGCTGGTAGGATTTTGAGATATTGCAGGAGCTGACATCAAAACTGGGTACATTTGATGCAAGAAGAACGTTGCCTGATGGTTTTGGATCAGACGTTGGCACCTGTCCAAGAAACACATTTCGCTTGAATCGAAAGTCCGTTTTATTTAGAACCTTCGCATACCTGTTTTCAAAGGTGCATTTGAAGAACCTTTTTCTACAAGCCAAAACACTCTTGATTTCAATGTTTCAAGGTTCACTTCATTACAGTGTGTTGATTATTTTAATGAAGTTTAAAATAGTATGAAATTGAGTTTTTAAACCGTATTATGAGAGTCAGGGTTTGTGAGCGACCTCTGTAGTGAACATGTTTATGTCTTTTTAAACCCTTCATAATTACAGATAAGCATTAGACAGTCGTGAGATTTCGAGTTGAATCCAGGAACTTTGAAGTGCACGGTAAGAGCGAAACATAAATCTTCCACTAGTAACAGCGGTGAAAATTTTGAATTGCATAATACAATTGTCGGGACATTGTACTGAACAGAAAAAAAAAATGTCGTTAAGCCTATCTTCTGTCCATAGAACCTTGATCTGTTTTAAAATTAGCTTTTGATGGCACACACTCCTTTGAAGATTCTGTGCAATAGTCCGTGTCACCATTCACCAAAGCTCGCTCAAGTGGTAACAGCAACTAGCTTGGTGGCTTGTGTTCGATCGATATCCGACAAATTCGCACGTAACTCCTCGGTGGAGGTTAAGCAAATCCGGCGGCGGCGGTTTTGTTCGTAACGAAATTGCACACTATCGCCGCGCATCGAGCACCACCAGACAGAACACGAATGGATTTGTAGGACGGTTGTAGTCAAACATAACGATCCAATTGCCGGCTTTTGCACCGTCTTCAAGTGCCGACAAGCTCTTGTAAGCGGGCGGCGTTTACGAAGGCAATGTCAAATCCACTTCACCTGTACGCTAAGTGGTGTAAGTGAGTAGATTTATTCAATAAACTGTCCCACAGTGCATAGTGCAAAGAGGGCATAGAATATAGTTCCAACGGTCAGCAAGATTTTAACCATATAGCGGAGCATCAAGAGACGCGTTTGAGAATTTGTAATTTCTTCCAGTGAATCGATCGAAGATCTGTGTTTTGATCTTGCACAACAGAAAGCACACATCATTTGCAGCACCGATATCGATAATTAAAGCCACATGTGGTGGCCATACTGCCCGCACTCCGGCTTAAAGGCAGAAGCGGAGTAGTGGCAGCTTGTAAACAACGATCTTGATATCGAGGAAACAGTCAGACATTCCAAGCAATGCGGGAGAGCAATCGCGATCAGCCGGCATCGTTTGAATGGCGGCGTCCGGGGCTGGCGAATGGAAAACTATTATTTACAAACGATGTGGGGTGGCGCGAGGGTATGTACTTTTTTATTAATCAGTTTTATTGATGCGTTGTGCCGCATAACAGCTCGGAACGCTTGAGAATGTTTTAATTATCCCTCAGAATTCCGATATCCCCGGAGGGAATATGAGATCACGCGCTAGCAAAACTAGAAGTATAAACGTCATTCGGGAAAATGTGATGATTATGCATCGCCGATGTTGCTGCTGCTGCTGCTAATTAAAATTCATCAGCAATTCAATTTGAAGCGCCACCGCGTAAGGACCCAACTGCACGCAATCAAGTTACTGAGCGGTAATCAACACCGACTTCCACGTTAGATCATGGCAAAAAGGGGGAGTATGATGCAAACTGTACGGTTTCCACCAGTCCAGCACAGTTCCACCCTTTGAAACGGAGGTTAAGTGTAACCGCGACGTAACTTGTACGAATTCTTTCCATCCCTTGCCGTGAATTATGCAGCCGCCGCTTATTGGTACAGTTTTACATCGTTCACGCCGAAGTGGAATCGCATTACAACAACACTTTCACTCACCGCCATTCGAAGCAGTGCAAGCAATGTCCACCACGAAAAGTGTTCCTTGTACTTTGGTTTTCTTCTCTTCTGAGAGATCTCCCAGAGCAAAGAACTAGGAGGATGGGCTGACGCTCTAGTCAAGGTATCGAATGAATTGCAATTCAAAAACGGAGGGTGGTTTTGCGGTTTCGTCATCTTCAGCTGGTCGTGTCAGCTGAGGCGAAATGGGTTAACACCAGGATCGCTGTAGTGGGGGAGCAGGCAACAGCAGAAGCGCGAATACAAGTGATTACACAACCGCGTCAACCGAAGGTAAACCATCCGAGCAGCGATCGACCGCAAAACAATCTCTCTTCCCAATCATCCAGCTCCGGCCGCGTCGTCTAAGAGAACCTATGGACGGACGCCTGGAAGGGAGCGCTACTGTCAAACTGGCAGTGTTCCAATTTCGAGCCGGGTTTCTTCAATGGACCGCAATGGGTTTGTGTTTCGCATCAGGTGTCCCAGAGAAACGTTATTGAAGCGCCGTAAATAAATTCAATCGAAGGACAATTTATTCCAAACCTTAAATTGGAGCTGTCACCGGGCTGTGGTGACGAATTGCATGTTGTTTTTGCATGTTTTAAACACATTTTTTGAAGTTTGTATATCGGAACAAATCAAGAGAAAGAAGCCAAGAAAAAAGCAAAAATCTGTTCCTTTTATAAAACAATTTACCCAGCTTTAGCTTTAGACGAGTTTCTGACCCAAACAACAACGCTCTCCAACTAATTTTCCCTTTCATTTGGTAAACCACAGAGAAGGAAATTCTGTTCCGGATGAGCAGGCATGGGTCACTTCCGCTGACGCACAGCCACTAGGAGACGTGGACAGCATCCGGTTCGTAACGGCTCCACTGGTAGCAGTTAGAAGTCTTCCCTTGCTGGTGAGAAGAAGCGAGGTTTATGCCTTCCTCCTATAAACGGGAAGGATTTTACATCCCACACGTCTTTGCGGTCATATTCTCACTCTTTCACCCTCCCATTTGCTTCATTTGTTTGGATAAGCAAGCAACCATGCGCGCGTTCTAAAACCGATCTACATTATTTAACACAGACCTTTCGCCTAAACGAGCCAACCCGAGTCGTCTGGGTCGTTAGCGTTCGTCGGACCACTAATTACTGCCGTGCGCCAAACGGTTGCAAATGGTCGTGTTTATTAAAATCGCTTCCATTTACGCTCGGCACAGCAGATGATGATGGGTGCTGATAGAAATAGTCAATGATCCGTATGATGGACGGATTGGAAAGCAACAGCACCGCGTCGTCACACAGATTCTGTAATGGGTGAAGCGTGCGTTTTTTTTTATTCGAGCCATCGATTTCTGAACAAAACCCAAACGACCGGATGCAAAGCCTGTACCAGTCTTTATGCACGAAACAGAAAAAAAGAAACACGGTTGGTAGAGCAAATATTGGAAAGGTTGGATAACAAACTCGCCTTTTAGTCATCTGGAAATGTCAAGTGGGAGACTTGGGTGGGTTTGAAAATAAATTGCACAGCACTCGTACTAGCACTGTCAGATGGGAGAGGACGAGTTTTCAGTGGAAAACATTTCCCTCCAAATCCCGCTCTCGGTGTAATGTACTCCTTGTAATAAACCTACTAAACTACCTACCATTGTTGCTCCTCTGTTGGTAAGTGAACATGTTTGCCTCAACCATTACACGACACGAAAAAAACCAATGCGAACAGAGGCGAAGAACTGTTGTTTGAAGAAATAAATAAACTTCCTGTTTCAAAGGCCACAGGACGGCCCGTATGCCTCCGAGGACCCTTTGAGGATTGAAGATAAACATATGGAACGTTCCACAGGAAAGGATCTGCAGTTGAAAGATCGCAACGGAACGAGCGCAGGAAGCGTACGCTTAAAATCAATATTCCCATATCCGCAACGTCGGGTTATGCCTCGCGCGGGAAACAGCTAGGAAAGGCCACTTGTGCTTGCTGGCAGACAGAAAAGCTTGCTGATGTTTAAATAAATTATTCACATCCAATTCCAACCGGCACACGAGGGCGAAGGCGAACAAAAACAAAAACTTGCGGTAAATCTTTCACAGTCTGCCACTACCCACAGAAACATTGGTCCGAGCCTCTGACAGTCTTTTTCTCTCTCTCAATTCCAGTGTGATTAGACACATTCTAATGTCTACGTCTGTGTGTATGTTAGTGTGGTTTTGTGTCTCTTTTCCCCCGATTCTTCCGGTTTTCTGCTGACATTCATAACTTTCCTGGGCCCAACCACCAACAACCTGAACTACCTTTTTCTCTGGAAAACCAACAGTACATTAGCTTGCCTCAGCAGCATCCGGCATAGATAGGCGGCAAAGGTTGTTCTCGGGATAGTTCTCGCGATGCGTCGGGAAGGCATGACCCAGTGTCTACAAAACAGGAATGATTCCAGCTTCTTCGGTACTACATCTGGTATGAGGACAGCGAGGGCTGACTGTCGTCAAAACGCTGACGTCGCTACGGTACAAACTTCCCGAGACCGGAGCGAATCAGAAATTGAAATTGAAGCGAGAAGATAGAGCAGAACCTGGGAAAAAATCTCCCATTCTAGGAACCATTCTTTGTACCAATGCGAGCTAGTGAGCGAGCAGAAGAGTGTTAGAAACTGCTGCACGAATTCTGGAGCAAAAGAGGGAACCGACAAAACAGGAAGTTATTGACAGCGTGAAGGTGGTGAGCATTCCAGGGAGGCCAATGTTTTCCAGAGCATTGGGAGGTCTAACAATAAGGTCGGTGTAGTGGCTCGGGTTTGCTCTAAATTATTCATTTTACGATTATGGGGGTTCGCACCATCATCATGAACCTTCCCCAAAAGCAAAACAGCAGAAGAAGAGCGCAGAGTTGCTGTTGCTGTTACGGGATGCCGTAAGTGCGCAAGAACAATAACTTGCTGGAGAAGTGCTGATAATTATTTTCTTATGTTGTGGTAGGAAGTGAAGAAGTTAGCCAGCATTGTTGGTTGTGCCACTGTACGCCAAAACGACCAGAGCTTGGCCTAGTTTCGTCTTGTTTGGTGCGAAGCTTTGACCAGCTCTTGACACACTGAAGTTTGCCAAGAGGCGGTAGAAGTGTTTTTGGTTCAACATCTTTGGTGGAAAATGTGGCGTGGAGTAGAATTCAAGTAAAACATGATGAGTTTTAGTTACAATTCTACCTGTACGCAAGATCATCACTTCAGGAGGGGCAGAACATGAAATTTGACCATCGTTCGAAGTTTGGCAAGCACTTTATAATTACACCCCTTCTGGGAAGTGAGAAGAACCTACCGAGAAGCAACCAGGCTGCTGGCTAAGGTGGGTCCGGGTGTTGCTTCATCCGCATGAACGAACGCAAGCTGCTTGTTTTAGAACGCATTTCGCATGATGGAAAGAAAGCCCAGCCCAGGCAGGCAGAACAGAAATATGGCATCGGATGAAAAGTATAACCCGACGGACGCCACTTTTGGATCATCCTCATCATCTACAGTTACGGTGCAAAAAAGCAAAGCAAACCAGCCAAACATAACAACAAAACCGACAGCTTAGAATGATGATGATGATGCTTGTGGTGGTGCTTGTTTCGCGACGAAACGGACGCACTCGAGACAAGGGGCAGAGATTTAACGCTGTACGTTTGGACGTTTGAACGAAAAGATGCGCCAGAAGAATCGTTTCATCCGACCAAATAGAAAGAATAAAACAACAGCCGGAGAAAATTGATACGTACGAAACATGGAGACACAAGAGCAAAGAAAGAGCGAACTACAGAAAAGACAATGTCAAATGCGAACTCGCGCTCCGGATGCCCAGAAGAAGATTCAAATCCGTTGCAAACGAATTGAAACATGAGACGACCCAAGCAGCAGTTGCGATTTACTGCACACACACACACCACATCATCCAGCAGTTGGTTCATGGAGCCTGCAATTACTGGATGATGGTTGGATGACGGCATTAAAATTGCACGGCCAGCATGGCGAGGATAAAAGCTGGCCTGGCAGCACGCACGGTAGAATGAGCTACGAATCGTGTGGCAAAACAATCCGTGCTGCCGGGCCTTATCCCGAATCTTATCCGCCCGCAGGGTTGTTCCAGGAATCCAGCCTGTTGTTAAGCGTAATCGCTACCGGCGAAAGGGCTGAAGGTGAGTGATAACTCTAATTAGAACGGTTTATTTATGAGCAGGGAAGGGCCGGCATAAGTACAAGCGACCGTCCAAGGCCCGAAATTCGGAAGCCTTCCCAACACTTCCCGGGGAAGATATGCCTTACTTTGCTGCTAATGATGAGAAAACGGTCACATGAAACGGCCGAGACGAGAAAATTAACAGCTTTGCTTCAATAACAAGCAGATTCGTATGGAGGCCGTTAAACTATATACCCGGCAAATCATAACAACCGATCCGACACATCTGTAAAAAATATTAGTGTCAAAATTAGAGTTGGAAAATACGGGGGTGCCATATAAAGATGGTTAAAAACAGTCCCCGACAAAATATCTTATTAACTGTGGGAAAATCCACAACTGCACACAGTGTGGCAATGGGCACATCGCTGGTTTGGAAAAACCCTCGTGAGTTTACAATTAGCAGCCAAATCGACCTGCTGTGGTGCTGGTGTTTGTGTATAGTTTTTTTTGGGAAACTCCTGAAATAGTTCTGATGGTGTTACTTGAGTTGACATTGCACCGGATGTGATGGCCCGCCACCGGTGGTTTATAATTCTAAAAAGCGAGAGGGCACGACCCTTTTGTAAAGAGAATTTCTTTTTTCTTCCCTCATCCCTGCATTCCTTCACACACTGGAACGAATCAAATGAAGGGAATGGGTCAAAGAACGATGACGTAGAAACCTGTTCTTTGCTGGCTGGGTGTCTTCGGCTCTTTTCGTGGCTCATTTACGGGTCCGAACGTGAGTTAAGCATGGCCAGAGGGCAAGACGCAATGACCTGTGACACGTTACGTTACACATGTGTAACCTTGGGGGCGAAATGGAATGTGGGCCTGTGCGTTCGCTGAGGAAGGTGTACGTTAACTCCAAGGTTCATGTGCAGTTAATGTTTACGAGAGTAAGTGTCCACAGTTACGTGGCTGAATAAAGCAGGGAACAAGCGTTTTAATAACCATTTTAAGGTGAGCGCACTTACGCTTTACCAAGGCTGTGACATCTTACGTGGCATGGTTCATTCAAAGTTCATTGTGTTGAAATTTTGAAACAAAAAGAAGAGTTTTGAAAACCATTATGAAAATGACGTTGTCATTGCTTAAAACTGGGACATCTTTCCAAACTCAAAAAAGGGAAGTTTTGAATGGAAAAGAGGTGAGACAACTTTCAAAAACTGCGAGCGAAGAGGCTGATGTTATTCAGTGAGCTGGCGCACCGACAGTGATCTAATTATTCGTCTCAGGTGCGGTGTCATTAAGTTTGAAACCTCCACCTCCCTTGCTTCCCAAGGCCCTACACCAACAGGCAACAGGCGTAAGCAATGCGGAAACGTACTGTGCTGACTTCTTTTGCCAAAAGTGTCTACGAAGTCGTCTAGGCGATGGAGAGGTACTCTAAAATGTATTCGAGTCGGCGAGGTACTCCAGCAAACCTTCACCACAATTCCCCACCACAAGACTGGCGCCATAATCTGTGCCGCCATAATGACAGCTTTGCCCATCTGAGCACTCACCGAAGAAGATCTCGGATGGCAAGCGCCAATCATCCGCCCCTGCGAATGAGGTCTGCGTTTCGCCAAATTGCATTTCATTACGCCTCTGGGGGGGGCACCGTCGTTATTTGGAGGACACGCAAAACCATGTTCCATGAAAACGCTGGAATGGGTGGATTTAACAGGGGAGCTGCTGACTGGCTGGGCTGTTCAGCACAGGAAGCCATTTTACAAATTATTTAATGTCTAATGACATAATCTGCTCCAACTTGAAGTTGTCTGCACGGAATGTCATCTCAGCCGTCGACATTAATTTTGGGTCCACCCGACTCTACCTACAAGCGCATTGAATCGCGGAGAGCTTCAACTGCTTGCAGTCGAATAAAAAGAACATTAATCATGTGTTTGAACTCCACCTAAACCACACGCTCACAACCGGTAGTCAAAAAGAATACGAAAGCGAAACTAGGTTATCCAAGCTGGTAAGGTCGTTTCGGGCCGCTGGTCAGATGGTCTTGTGGCTGGTGGTGGAACAACTCCATGCGTTTCTTGCAATACGAGAATACGACAACAAAAAACAAACAAAACAACAACGATAGTCCACGCTGCTATTGACCACTGTGTGTATCCTCAAACAGGGTTAGCTCCGAGTGTTGCTAGGCTGTAGATACCGAGCAGCTACAATACTTTGATAAGAGTGGACGACGACGATTTCTGAAGCGAACGTGCACGCTCCTAGTTCCTAGATAGTTAGCGAGTTCCAACTGTTTGTTGATTGCTTCCCGGGAATATGTATGTCACCCGAAACTGATGATAGATACGAATAGATCACACTGATTAGCTTATTATCGACACTTGTGTACAGGAAGTAAACATACATTGCTTATCAATCGAACGACGTAAACATGCGTAAAATTTTTCCGTTGGAAGTTGTGTACGCAGGATCTAAACACATTACTTCCCTTTTACACACTACAAGCGCAATGGAAAAGTGGAAACACGCTGTTCGATTGTGGGAGATAACATCATCATAGCCGAAGCGATCGTACACGTGTTGCGCTACCTCCCTCCACAATCAGTTTTAAGTTCAAGTGCACCGTAAATTACAATTTTATGTCTTATTGGTTACGATGAACGGTTTACGCTTTGCGCCGGGTTTCAGCGCAAGTGCGACTCACTGTTTACATCGCTGACCGTCAAGCTTTACGACCGTAAATGTCACTGATCTTTACCAGATGACCACTTTGGGAGGTAAAATATTGCACCAGCACCATTTCCGGGTGTGCATTGCGCGCGAGTCGTTTTACCGGAGACGTCATGGTGTAATTATATCACTTATTTTAGTTTAATTTGAATCCTGATGTTTATGTGTCGCACAGGGAACAGATTCCAGCGAAACCTTGAAGTGATCGTAAATGTTGCTGGTTGCTGGAATAGTTGTGCAGGACGCATCCACACAGATGTTTATATCCACACATTTATAGCCACGGCGCCCGCCGAATAGAGTCGTCACAATTCCACGTACGGTCCTTGTCATCTGACACCTTTGCTAAGAAGACCCGAAAGCCCTACAGTATCCGGATGTTGCCGTACATCGAACTTCAAACATTCCTCACGAAACGAAAGGGAGAAGAGAAGATCTTTCATAGAAATGATCTTCAAATCAAGGGCACAGGAGAGATGTTCGGAATGCTCCAAGGGCGCAAAGAACCTAGAAGATTTAAGCATACATTTCTTGACGCTTGCACCCCTCTAATCGAGCGGAAGGGAACATCAGCGGAAGGTTATTTTAAAAATGTCTTGCTGAAAGATATGTTCCAGTCACTCACGATGCATGCTTGGCTCATTCATCTCCTGCCATACGCGGAACATAACACTTCACTTATGCGGCGGCGTATGTACCGTCGCAACGCAACAGGAGATGACACAGTTCCGTCTCTGTCTAGAGAATTCTTTCCAATAAAACTTACTTGTCCTCCGTTCCTACCCACAGTCAGCTTACTAGGGCGGCAATGTCCCCGAGCTGTAAAATAGCAATGATGTTTAAAGTTCTACCGGCGGGTAATATCATCTTCGCGAGACTGTTAAACCGGTGGGTTGTTACAAGAAAACATCAACATTTCTCTCTCTCTTTCTCTGTGCTTTCTTCTCTAGCAGCAGCTGTCGTATGGAGGACAAGCGGTTGTCAGCAGGAACAGCAGCAGCAGCAGCAGCA
>KI920611.1:4128-21058 GCA_000473525.2 Anopheles melas | reverse complement strand
TGGCTCACGATACCATGTAATACATCGAAAAACAAACATTTTTGTGATTTTTTTAAAAATTTGTTCTGAGCGCCTAACAAGTGGCGAATTTACTATCCAGTGAACCTAAACTATGTTGAAATAGAAATGGCAGGATGTTGTTGTTGTTTTTATTAGAATTAAATATTGCAGCAGCACTATTAGGAATAGTGGTTTTTATGTTGCCAACCATCAACGTTCGGTGCATCCGGCATACTCTCGTATTATCCGTACTAACTTTGCAATTGGCGTTAACAACACGGAAAGGTGGAAAAGAAGTAAGGGAAGATAAGATGATAAGAGAAGCCAGAAACAAAAAGGGAGGAAACAGGCAAGTTTATAAACCATGTGTATGGTCGAGAGATATTTATTACTCCACAAGAACAGGCTGATAAAATGTTGGCAAAGTTGCTGGATAAATTGTGCCGGAGAGAAAGAGAGAGAGAGAGAGAGAGAGAGAGCGCAGGAACGAGGAATGTGTAGGAAGCACACAAAAACACAACAAACATCCAAAGTAAAACAAGAGACAGGTTGAGAACAACCCCAAGGAGGACACAGCGAAAGCGGTGCTACATTAGAAAATACGAGCTACTTGCCTTGGAGCGACATCGCAAAACATCGGCAGCAAGTTCAAGCTCGAGCGGTTAACGTTTCGGTGGTAACAAATGCCTGGCAGGGTATGCTGCACCAAGTGTACGTGTGTGCGAGTGTTTTTTTTATGCTCCTTGCTCCATCATGGTACACGACGACCAAACATAAAAAAAGTCGCAATGGCGAGCTTTTTGCCCGACGAACGATCGGTGGAGTGAGGCTGTCTAGCAACAGGCGATTGAAATCTGTTGCTTCGCACCGTGTTGCCATCGTGTAGTGTGGCCACTATACTGCTCGGTGCCGGTTGAAGCAACACGGTTCACCGTTGCATTGGTGTGCGTATCAAACCGGGCGGGGGCTTCCTCGCTTCCGACGGTTTGCGGTACGATCTGTATGAGTTTCACCCATACGCACAAAAAAAGCTCACCAGCGCACCGGAAGTGCCCATTTGCTACCGCGTGCCCAGTCCACCGTGGTAAACATCGCCCACTATCCAGTGCATCGCAATCGGGAGCAACACATTGCTAGCAAAACAACAGCAACAAAAAACCTCCAAGCACGACGAAGCAAAATCCCTGCACTCCGAAATGGGAAACCTGTTGAAAGCTTTCGTTGCTGTTTGCTATGCTACAGCACTAACAAAAAAAGGCCCAACCCCAACTTCCTCCCGCTTGAATGATATTCAACAAGCTTTGCTGTCCCGCTTCGATAGCTGGTGCGCCATTCGAAACCGGCCCCGAGCAACAGGCTTCGCTATCTCGCTCTCGTTTGCCTTACGGGTGGAGCGTGGAGTTGGGGCACTAATTGAAGCAGGCGGAAAGGACTTCGTTCGGGAAAAGCGTTCGCTTTCGTGTTGCACTCGGCGGCAGGGGAAAATCGCGCAGCGCTGTTACCGAAAAGCTTTTCGGCTTCTCGGAAACCCGAAGCGAAGCCTCGGAAAAGTGTGCGTTTGTGCACGTTCGGTTGTGTGTTTGTGTGAAACGAAGGCTCCTAGCATCCCATGGGCACCGGGTCAGACACGGGTACGATGGGGAGAATGTGGGGATGTTGTTTGCGTAGTACAAGTTCCTTCGTGTGTTTCCATAGCGTCCCTCTTGCGCTTCCCCAAGCCTCATTTACGTACACTGCATACGTGTACGAACACACGAACACACACACACACACAAACAAATAGAGCTCGGGCAGGAATAAAATACCGGGAATAAAATAACACAACACCAATATGGACGGGCGTGCGAGTGAGCAAGCGAGTGTAAGATGAAATTGATACATTATCAAAATGAAAATGAGAAAATAACACTCACCCAGTTGTTCCCGAGCGAATTCATTCCTTTGCCTCCCCCCGTACTTCCTGCAAAGATCCTTCCAAGTGCTTGCGCCCTCCAGCGAAAGACGGACAGGGTCGCTTCCATCAGCAAGTAGCAGATCCCCTGTCCATCCGGTTCCGGCCATCTAAGTTGCTTGCTGGTTAGTTCAATGCAGGCGTGTATTACCTAACCTTTAACCCATCTGGCGAGTCGGCCCAAGTTCGATCGCCCCTGCCCCAGCCTGGAGGATCCATTCCCCAGTGTCATAGCGCTCCGTGCCAGCTGTTTACGCTGGCATAACCTCTACCTACAACCATAGTGCCAAAGGTATGCTTGGTTCGGCCGACCGCTCGATGTAAAAGTTCATTAGAAAACTTAAAGCTTCGATCCCGCTTTGTATATAGGCATCGGCCCTTCGCCCGTTTGCTAGCCCTGCCAGCCTGGTCCGGGTGATGAATGAAAATGACTCTTACGCTGGCCGATCGGTGTTGAAAATTGTGTTCGTGCTGAGAATAAAAAGGGTGTCACCATGACAACAGCGCCATTCGATGACGATGATGGTGATGTAAACTACGTCTACAGAGGGGCATGTGGCTGATGTCCTGTGGGAGGCATTTACCGATGGTTTCTGCTGCAACAGTTCTTCCATATGGTTGCGAAAACGAGTTTGTGCATCGGCAGTTTCCAGCTTTTCCGGCAGTGGAGTGTACGTAGTTTAGTTTTCTTAGAAGGTTGCTTCTTTCAAAACACACACACACACACGCACATACACACATCAACACTCACCCATACCTTACCACTCGGTATCGATGAAAAGAGAGACTTTGCCAAGAATTTATGATAAACTGATTTGATTTTTGTCTTCTCTTGCCTCGCCCTATTTTTGTCCTTTCATCTTTCTCTAGCCTCGCTTGTTCTCTCACTCTCTCGCATTTGATCCAGCAACGCGCCTGCCAAGCGTGATGCTGGTGACCAAGCATGGGGAAAGGGGAAGGGGGAAGGTTTTAAATTTTCCGTGATCAATATCGGTTTTCGTTGAAACAACGCCGGCAGCAGAATGTAAGGAACAGCCCCCGTCCGGCCGTAACGTGTACACAGGGCAGAAAGAAGTTTGCCGGTTTTCATTTCGCTCTCGCACCCTCGGCCGAGCAACATGATGCTGGCCTACGCCAGCCTCGAATCGTTCGCTGTACGCAACGTCTTGCGTGTGCCTTCTTTCCCCGAAGACAAACCGGCCTACCACGCGCTTAACCAGTTGCGTACGGACTGCGTGCTCCCACTCAACCTTCAGCGGGGGTTGCGTTTCGGGGAGGGGGGGGGGGGAATGGAAGGCAGGCGCTGAGATAGAATCGGTTTTATCTGGGTTAAGGACCCTTGAGCGATTAGGGTCGAGCAGATATCCCTTTTGCATCGTTCCCACAATTCATTCGCTCATCGCTTCAGTTTACGGAGAGCCACTGTGGGTGGAAGGATGCTGGATGGATTGGATTGGCACGGGCGCAGGGCAAGAGTTAAAGTTATACTTTCTGCCTGGCTTCCCCTTCCTCCTCCGCACCATCTCTCGTACGCAGAGATACGCCAACGTGCTGGCGGAAGAGTGGAAAAGTCGCAGTGTGAAGTGTGAACCAGTGTTTATGGTGTTGGAAATGAGTTTTAATGGCACTTTATTCGGTCAGGGTGGAGTAGCGCCGTCATAATGGAACCTGCGGCCCCCGTCGTCTGTCCAGGCGCCCGGGCGAGACTACAATGGGTGGTGGCTGAAGATGAAGAATGCCCACAATTATCCCCTGCCGCCGGGACGAAATTTTTGGCCAAAATCAAATCGCAGGCTCAGCTGAATGACGTGCCACAGAAGTGATTAAAAACACTCGCAGAAGAATATTTTAAGTCGCTCAAAATGTTGGCCAACGAAAGCACGAGGAAGCACCGGAAGGGGAATCGAACGTGCGGCTTTCGGAACTTTACTTCAACGGGCATGTTTATTACAAACATTGTTCAATGGGCTGATTGTTCTGGCGAATTTCTCTTGAAAGAAAGGTGACTTTATTGCTGTAATCTAGTGGTGGGGACAAACGGAAAAGATTCTGGAGCTTGTGAATTTGGAGTTATTGGATGCTTCATAGTATTATATTTTCTTATTTTATTTTCACTTCAGATTCATTTTCAGATACTAGGATATGTCAAGTCGATTTTTTCCCCTAATTCTAATTCACATCCGTCTAAGCAACATCAAACACATTCCATCCTTCGCGGAGAATTACGCAGCTCGTTACGCTGCTGTAATCGTCATTCGCGCCGCAGAGAGCATCGAGCACAAATACTTTAGCTGCACAAATGTTTTAGTACGTGCCTGTCACAATGCTCGGCGAACGTTCAACTTTCCGTCAAAAGATGTCCTGGAATTCATCTAATTTAGTACGCACCGCACCCACCGTGAGCAGTAACTAGCAGATCTGATTCGTGTTTGAGCGGTTCGTGCTGCTGCTGCTGTTGGGTGCTCGGGGAATGATAGCATCCAAAACCCTTCCTAATCTTGGCGCACCGGTTTGAAAGGCACCCGGTTAGCGGCCCTGAAGCTTTGCAAGCTTCTGTACCCGATATAATTACACACAAATACACATGTACACAAATTTTGCTGCCACCCCGCAGTGTCTTGCCGGGCAATGAATGATTGATGTCTAATTAATCTAGCATTTCAAGACTAGCGGCAGTCGTAATGAATCGGAATGCAGCCATCCATTTCGAATCCCTTTTTGGGGCTTCTAGGGTAGATGGATATAATTTTCGTAGGGGTCAGAAAAACGAAACTCGGGCACCTTAGTGGATATCGTGTATTTGCAAACCTTTATTGCTCGCGGGGTCGTCTTGCTAGGGTTTTTTTATACATTGCTGCTAGCCGAGCAGTGCTTATTATTAAATATTTATGACAAGCTGCTTTTAAAATTGATTAAAGCTTGCGCTGCTATCAATGTCACTTGTTTCTCAGCAATGAGGGTAGCCAAACATTTTAGAGTATGCTGATGAAGAAGGGTAAGGAATTTCACAAAAAAAAAAAAAATGATTACAAGATGAGTTATTTGCTGTTGCTCTCGTTTTCAACACTTCAAGCTGGAGAAATGTGTCATGTGGCTATTATGCCAGTATTTTTATGCATTAGAGGCATTGATGTTCGTTGGATTTTGATAGCAAATAACAAGTTTTACACATGATTTTTTATTAATATTTAGAGTAGCTAGTTGCATAAAGGTAACTCTGAAAATATACACAATTTAATATGCATAAGATATAAATTAAGAAGGCGCGAGACCGTGACCGGTTTCGGACGCTCCTGAGGCAGGCCAAGACCGCAAAGCGGTTGTAGCGCCGGATAAGTAAGTAAGTACAAATTATAAAACACAGATAATAAAGTCGAATTTAATTTATTTGAAGAATGTAAAAAAACTTCTCTTATTGATTTGCTGGGTTAGTTGCTTCTTATATTGTAATTTAACCGAAAAAACAAAATGATAAAATACATAATTTCTTCAATATTTGTTCATTTTTGGCTGCATAATTCTATTAATGAGGATATCAAAGCTCTATTAATCAAGGGTTAAATATCTCACAAATTTAAGTAAAGTATCCCACTAAAAAGAATCTGTGCAACTTCCTATAAGCAAATCATTTTATATTCTTAGCACAAGTTCTATTACAAGTGAACAAAAATCACAGCTGAAAATCCAAGCTTTGTTTTTACCATTTTTTTTCATGACTATCGATGAAGTAGTTAAAAATTAGTTAAATAAGATTATCCAGAAAAAACTCAGACTCCAACTGGAAACAAGAGCACACAAACAGTGCTCTCGAGTCACAATAAAAAGAATGGTAATGCCAACAAAATCGATCGAAAGGGAATAATTTACTTTGTTGCTATTCATTTCCATTCGGCCCGCCTAACCGTACAGATCTGAGAAGTACGCTTTGAACCGAAGCAGAATTCGGTACAGTTTACAAAAGCATAGTTCGATATCGTGCCTTCCCGGGATGATGATCAATGAAAAACTGCGAGCAATCGGTGGTGTGGTGTGTGCATGATGCTATGAAAATATTTCTCATTTTATGCATGCATGTCTGGCCCTGTATGGCCCCGCACACTGCACTTCTTTGTGCAGGGCTGTTTTTTGCATCTTTTTGCCATTTTTCCTAGATCCAGGTAGTCAGGGAGAACGTCTTCTTCTAATATGCAGATCTGCTCCCGTACCTGTGCTGTGCTTGGCAGTGGCTTCAATGTTCGAACGGATGCTTTTGCCATGCCTGCAGGGTTACAGTGCTTGGTTAGATCGTAGTGTGTCGTTTTTTTCCTCTACTTGTACTCTTCATCTTACGAGAGGCACGCAATTCTTACGCTTGATAGCTCCATAAGGCGGTACCGTAGACTCCCGCCTAAGATGTAACAACGAAACGATAAGAAAAACGATGGACAGCGCATAGTGAGGAGGAAGCCAAACATAGAGAGAGAGAGAGAGATAGTCTTCCTTTTAAATCTTGTTTCCAATCAACCATCGAAATCCGTGCACGGACGGTTGCTGTTGCAAAACCATCGATAATCGAAACAGATTGGCAAAAAGGGAGGCATCACCGAGAGTGCACCTATGATGTCTTTAATTTTCCGAACTGATTATGCGATCTTCAACGCAAGTTTCTTCCTCCCGTGCAGTGGAGTGAAAGTTTTGTGCAAATATTGGTTGCCGAGTTTCACCGAGCATAGCAAAAGTAAGGGGGTTGAGAGTAGTGTGGCAAGAATTTACAACAAGGCCTGTCCCGTGGGAACGGAGGTGCAGAGCGATTGCCTTACACCGGACTGCTAATGACGTCTGGGAGCAGCGTCTGCACAGTGGAATCGATTTACTTCAATCGTTTGCCATACTTGAAGGCTTAAATGGGGGGGTTAGATTATTGCGACAGCACCCGACGAAAGAGAAAAGAAATAAAAGGTGAAAGGAAACTCATCTGTATGACGAAACTCTTCCAAGTGCAGCCAGTGTCTTTTTAGTGCACGAGTAATAGGAGCTTGAATTGACAGCTGTGTAAGAACGCATCGACCGAGAACGGATAAATATGTGATTTCTGATCCCGACAGGATGCGGCTGTGTGCAGTTTCGTATAGAACATACATGCTGCTGAAGGATCATGTTAATTCAATTAGCTTTAAATTAACAGCTGGAAACTGGATGCCTCTTGAAAGTGAAAAATAAATTGCGAAATGCCTTGCGTTGAAATCATTCTTTTGCTGAGCCTTTGTTGACATATGCTTATCGTATTTACCACCAAAGCGAAGGGGGGAATGGGGATTGTGAATGGCTTTGGAGTTTATTTAAAGAACCCACTTTCTCGTTGAAATTCACAGAACAAAGTTTAAGAGAAAGATTCGTTCGAACAATTCATTCTTGCGCTCAATTCTTGTGCACCTGAACCGCTTAATCATCGGCAATACACGCACGGTAATGGATTAGGTATGGCAATGTTTTAGAAGCCGGGGAAAATGGAAGACACTTATTGCTTAAACTTTTCCCAATGCAATAACTGTGGAAAAGGTTTTTATATGTGTATATGTGTACTTTAGACTGCTACTATCATGTTTCCATGATGGTGAGGATGAATGATGGAAGGAAGACGAGGCTCAACATTTCATTCCGTTGACGAATTTGCTAAACATTAACCTTTTCATCCATGTTTCCCGGTGCCTCGCTACTTTCCAACATCCTGCGGCTTGCGTAATCGTTCGGGACACATTGAGAAAACTTCAAACGCTACCGCAAACCGTTTCCATTCCGTGCGGAGTTTCCCTTTTCCGTTCCCATCGGAGCACTTGAAGATTTTCTAATCATTCTAAAACGTTTACCAAACGTCGCGAAAGGCTCCCCCTTGCTGCAGTGCCATTTTCCGTTTCGGAAACATTGCGTTTGAGGAGTTGGAGGAGTTATTTTACTTATCCTTTTCTCACAAGTAAAATATTGCTCTGTTCTTTCACGCTCTAAAGATGTTGGACAGCACAAATCGAGGGTAGAAAGGACCGATCTGATTCGAGAGGACTATCTTTTTTTGAACACCAAAGCAAAAAGGTTCATCTTTTAAATCTAGCCATTCATTCTTATGGTTGACCGTGCGTTTTTGTCTTCGTTGGCGCATATCGGTTGATGGAAAGGATCAACAGGCAGCATGCATTCGCATTCCATTGGAACGACAGTAATTGAACTCCACTCCACGCACACCGGAACGTTCGAGCCGGTTCGGTCAAGTGTGAACCGCACGGAAAGCCACAAAAATTTAGATACCACGAACCGATGTGTGGGCTACCGGTGGTCCATCGTTTCACTGAAGCAGGTCGGCAAATCGGTAGAGGTGGAAAATTCATACGTTTGCATCGTGCGGTAAGTGTTGCGGTTTGACGGTCATGGTGTGGTTGGATGAAGCGGAAAGCGGTTTCCATATGTTGCTATTTTTTTTTGGTATACTGAACATTTTTATGCTTTACTACTTGTTTGCATAGCAGAGCATGTAGTCAGGTTTTAAAAATCTTTTGAAAGCATATGTGTGTGTGAAAATATTGTATGAGAAAAAATAATCAAAGCTGTCTAGCGGTTTAAGAACTATTTCAAAATTGTTCCAAGTATGTAAGAATTGGGTAACCTTTTGTTGTCATCATAATTTGTAATTTTGCATGAATTTATCTGTATTTATCCATGAGCTCTCTACCCAACGAATATGACGAGAAAATATTTAATTACAACCGAGTGAAGCCTCATGATACACTTTAAATGTCATCACACTTTTTAAGGTCTAATAATTGACTTCTTTTTCTTCTTCTTCCTATTTGGCACAACAGTGGCTGTCGATCCAGGCCAGCCATTATCATCATTCTTTTTGAATGAAACATCAATTTACTCGGTAAGAAATTATTAGGAAGATGCTTTGAGCATAAAATTAAAAAAAAAATTAATTAAAATTAAATTAAAACTTACTTATTATTGATGACACATTCAAAAGTTATCGTTGAAAATCATCGATGGGGCCCTTTCCGTATTAAGTTCGTTGGCTGAAAATTCAACCCGTCAGCTGTTTCAATTGTATAGCAGTTTTCGAGCAGCTATCAAAGAGTGTAATATACAGGAGGGCTTATGCCAAGGTGTATGTATTTCAAATGTCGATTTTTATCGCTTCTGCTTCTGTATAAAGATTTTAAGAGTGTTTTGTGTATTCGTCAAGCAACCAGAATGCATGTTTGAGCAAAAGTTTTCACTCGTTCTGTCAAAAAGTGATGTTCAAATTTGGTTAAAAAAAAAATATTGAGGCCTATATATTATAATATATATATAATTATATATATTATAATAATATATAATATATACTTTGATTCTAGATTCCATCAGCTGATCTCTTAAATGCACTTTGGGATGAATGAAAACACGATCAATTGTTCGAGCAGGTACTCGAATCTAATTATAGCTTTTATGCTGAAATAATCCAGATTGAAAATTCCATGCTAGTTTTATGTGTGGTTTAGAATGGAGTGTTGGCATGATTTCAGCCTCTAACTGTCAAACTCCATATAAAAAAGCTAACTAGAATCGTGAAAGGCCCTACAACATTGATAGAATCGTGAAGGGAGGAACAGAATTGATTATTGTATTTCAAAAGAAAGGAATGTTATTTAATCTTTATGATGTGAAGTGAAAAAACTTGAATATATTCTGAACTTATCAATAAAAGTTAAAAGTGAGTCACCAGCAATATTCATATTTTTTGTCACAGTAAACGCCAAGAACGTGTTATTCACACCCAATTGCTACAAAAAAACTGTGAAAGATTTAAATGACGTTGAAGGCTCATCTAAACGTCTGGGGTTTCTTCAGCATTCTATTCCGCTGGTTTCGATAGCTCACCCTGCACCTATTCACATAAAATCCCTTTACTTTATGTTACCTTCGCCCGCACCGAAAGCCCTACGCTATTGTCTGGTGCTTTCTGTTCGCAGTGTCGTGCGGAGGGTAAGTAAGCGAACATCAGAAAGGGAGTATAAAGTATGCTCATTCGTAACATAAAAATCCCAAATAACCCACCTCAGCAAAGGAGCGGGTAGGCAAAGCAACCCTCTGTTTACGGAAGGGGGCATGTTGGATGCTTTTACTCTGGCGGAAGTGAAACTCAATGAAAAAAGCTCCACCAAAGCGTTCGTGGCCGTACTGTCTGAAATCGTAAAACCGGAAGCGGTAGTGATTGGCCAGCTTCCCGTGTCGGTGATGCGAAAAGAGTTTTGAAGGAATTGTGAAACAGACGGTGGAGGGTGCTAGGAGGGTGGGAAAGCTGAGTATGCTGGCTTCTATTTCCGTAGTAAAGTTTTTTTTTAATATTATTTTGTCATATTAAACTGCTGCTTTATCATATCAAACTGCAGCAAAAAATAGACTTTGAGTTTAAAGGTTTATTTCAACTCTGCAAATCAGTTTCAACGACTTTAGTTTAGTGTTTCGCATACTACGAAAGGAAAATCACTTGCTCGATGTGTGATGTTTTGTTACCCTGAAAACATCACACATCGAGCAACATAAAAATACCACTCCCAGAAACGTCCCCACACAGCTACCATCTGGAAGCGGTTGGGACAAAAAGCCGTTGCCTTAAATCAAGCCCATCTTTGATATTTTGCAATCGATCGGCGAGCTTTACTTTATGGCGTTTTTATTCGATGTCTTACCGTCGTCGTTGCCAGCCAACCAACACGGGATTGACCAACCCCGGCTCTCGCTCTCTCACGAACATTGCCAAGCGCCAACACCTCCATTGATCTGTCGGATAGGATGCTGTGCTGTGTTTTACGCGCGGGTTTAAAGTTTCGCGACCGTGGATTTGCTTTTACGTGCACCGGCGGTTCCATACGGTGATGAAGTTCGACCTCCGTGGCACATTGGTGGCATGTGGATTTGAGGTGCACCAGGGGGGTTTTTCGGGGTGTGAAGTAGAAGGAGTAGAAAAAATGCCTTCTTGCACACCCGCCCAGTTTGCTGAAGCGCTGCAAGACGGTGAAAGCATGTGATTAAGTCAGTATTGTGCGTGTGCACATGTATTGATGTGCACAACAACACCAGCACATTGGGGGGAGGGAGGGAGCATATCGGTGATTGGGGAACGGAGGAGGAACAGTGAGCGACGTTGGAGGAAATTTTCCCAACTGGCCCAATACCAGCACACTGCCGGAGATAGTGTATTTGTAGCCAAGGGAAACTGTGCTGTGCCTGTGTGGAGCTGCTGGACACGATGCGGGTGTGACATCGTCGAGTTTGAAATCGTTGACGATGCGAGGCAGCGACGCAAACGTAAAACGGGGGCGTAAGGGAGGAGAATGAAACCCCCGTCCCTGGTGGCGCTTCCCCACCAATGACCCCGCGGCGGGGAGGCAGTGTAAGGTAGAAGGTGGTGGCTGCATGCGAAGGCACCGGGCAGGGCAAAAAGGGCACGACACGTGTCGTGCGCAAACGCGCATCAGGCAACAGAAGAAAAAAAAATCGACACCGACAGGCACACCAAACTGTTGCTGCTTATCAACAGGCGGTTGATATAAGGGTGCGTACACGAACCGTACGGGCTTCGGCTGGCGTTCGTCAGCCGCTGGATCGGGTTCGTCGGCAACACACCAATACATGGACACATTTACTAGCGGAAAGCAGCACAGCCCGATGGAACCGATGTCACTTTTCTGCTCTCCTTAACCCTCGTCCCACTTCACCCCCCTCGTACCTAGGTGAGGGTGGATTTACCATCTGCCTCTTCCTCACTTCCTCCTAAAGCACCCGACCACCGGAGGGGAAGTTTTTAGCGAGATTCGTCATACGCACGGGCGAAAATTTCCATTCCCACAACTTCTGGTCGCCCGCATCTTCGGCACTACAGCTCGGGACTCCGGGCGGCCGGGCGGATGCGATATAGTGCCACCCGATGTGCGTGCCATGAGTGGGTGTGTGTTTGGTAGGTGTGTATGTGCGCGCTCCGTCGCCGTCTTTAGAACTGTCGCGGACTGGGAAGGACCGTGTTGGGGAACTTTTTTTAGAACCTTACTCCGGGCGCTAGACCATCGTGTCAGTCGTCAGTTGGTAGCGGCCGCAGCAACAACATCCTGCCAGTGTTTCCGACAGCCTGTGCCCGAAAAGTGCCGTTCGCCGCTGGGCGAGCCCGATTTTGGCCGCTTTAGTTACGTCCCTTCATCCTCCGCGAATTTCGTTCAGTTTTTTTTGTGTGTAATTTTGTAGAAGGTGTAGTAGGATTCTGTTGAGTTGTTTAAGTTATTGTTGGTTCTTTTGTTAAGTGTTTCTTAAATACAATGGGACAAAAAATCCCCACACCGATGGCACACTGTTACGTTCGTTAAGCTTAATTGGTTGTAACATTTTACTGTACTTCAAGACAAACAAAAGACCTTATGTGCAAAAGAAAGGTGTGCAAACGTTGTTGGTTCGTTGGTGATAACTTATGAGAAACTTATACAAGAGGTTGGTAAACATCCAGAGTAGAAGTTGACAATGCGTAGTAAATCAGTAATTGTTTAGTAGTTAAAGGTTTACGTTTCAGTTAAGCTTGGTGAAATTAACGATAGCAAAGAGATAATTCTTTGCGGGATGGAAAAGAACCACATAAAATCCAAATTCGAGAAATATCTAATTAAAATTGCATAGTGAGGTTAACTCTTGCCAACAAATATTATTTGAATATTAAAAGAAAAGTCCTCCATTTACGGTCTCATAGAGCATAAGACTCTCTAAAAAAAAATTACCCATAAAAAAGAACCCACCGAACCGTGACAAGGTAACGAGCAAGATAAGAAACAAGACTGCGGGCAAGATGAAATTCAAATAATATTGTTTTACCTTCAACCAAACATGACTGCGATCGTTCTCCGTTCGATTTGGCTGCGGAATATGAAAACATTGATGAGCGCAGGGAGCGAATATATTGGGGAAAGTAAAAATCATAACAAAAGTAGCAGCTAGCACAAAAAAAAGTTAAAAACATGGAGGAAAAGAAAAAAAACCAGGTTGCAAAACGGATCTACCCAACCGACCGGGGCCGTACCCACGGACCATCTGGTTGTGGTTTTGTTGACTTAAGTGTTCTGCTATCGGGCAGGGCTGGTTGGTGTTTTCTGCGCCGCATCCTTTCATGCAGCCAGCCGTGTTCTATTGCGCTTGTTCGCTTGCGTGCAGCATCCAGCAGAGGCTGTATTTGTCTTTTGATTTTTCAAACAGCAGAAGGATGCATGGGGCAGGTTGGCGAAAGGTTTACTTTGCTAGAGCAACAAGATTGTTTGGGGATGTTTTTTTTTGGTGTGGTGCAATATTCCCATTAAATTTAGTCGTGTTTCGTACAAGTGTTGCTGCTGGCCGTTCTAGCCCATTGGAAGCATCCTCAGATAGACTTGAGACTCGAGCGCTTTTGTTTTAAAGATAAACTGTTAAATGAGTTTTCAATTTTTTTGTCAGTAAAGGCGACTTTCTGCCATTGTATTTGTGCAGTAATCGTATTTTATCCTATGATACTTGTATCTCTTTGCTCGCCATTTCCAGTAGGAAACCATTCTATCGAACTTTATCTACAACACTTAGTTGATGAGTTTTTTCATCTCTCCTTTCATCATCCTCAACACAGTTTTATTTAGTGTCACCTTCCTGCTTTCGATGGCTTCGAAGTCTCGGTTCCCAATCTCGTAGTAATTAAATTAAACTCGCTCCTAAAAACCTTAGAGAGAAAACGATAAAACGAGGTGTCGTTGTGAAACTGTGGTCCCGTCTCACAGCAGCACGATTTCAGCGATCATCCTCTCTCCAAATACTCGCACCACCCAAACACTCAACTCCATTTTTCCGCCAACCAACCGGGTCGATTCTTCTTAAGCTGATGGTTGGAAGATTGACAATATTTTTCCAATTAAAACTCTAACCATCCTTACAACCATCCTTTGGAGCCGAGTGGTAGTCGGTGGTTGGTGCCATAATGGTGTGGTAGTGGACAATTTGAAGACTCCCCACAACACATACTCATTGGCAATGGAAAAGGTTGTAGTGAATTATTTTCGAGATTTTTCTTGTGTGCACTTGCTGAGTTTTTCTTGGTCCGGGTGTCAAGAGACGTTGTGCATTGGATGTGCTTCAATTTTTGTGTGCTTCCTGTTTCAACACAGACACACACACACCCACAACAGGTCCAACAGGTCCTGTCAAGTGCATCGTGTTCGTTCGGATGCCGGCAAACAAGCGCCACACCACGCCAGTCGCATCGGTTGAGCGCAAAATTTAAGATCCTGAAGCGAAAGCAAATACTGCCCGACCGAGAGCATTGAAATTGGGAGCCAAAAAATATGACAAAAAAAAAACAAGAGAAAAAGCGCAAGAAAGCAGGCGGATAGAAAAGCAGCAAAAAAAGTGTTTGCAAAAAAACTCATAGAACACGAACCGAAAGTACAAACGAGTGCCATCTACAGACTTTTCTCCTGCAGTGGCTTCTTGGCCGGCTGGGTAAAAGTTTGTTTAATGTTTAATGTTGTTTTGTTTTGGCGTTCGGTGTTTTTTTTTGCTTCCTCTCTATCACGGAGCACCTTCCATCATTATACTTCGATCAGTGGAACGAACTTTCGCTCATTGCAGGGAAGCGTTGAAGTGCAAACACTAGAGAGTAAAGCGGGAAAATAAAATTGAAAAAAGGTGCTTCCATCGACAGTGGAGCTAACAAAACAAAAAAAAAACCCTGTACATCATTGGAAAATTTTGTCCAACCTGGTGGTACTAGTTTATTTTCTTCTCTCCAATCGATGATGCTTTTTACTCGCCATTCGGCTTTGGTTGATTTTATGGCACGGTTTGCACCTTCGCTTTTGCACACGGGTTACGTTTTAGCTTGTATGCTTTTCAGTTTTTTTTTCTCCCTACACTGGGCTAGACCAAATGTCAAT
Source organism: Anopheles melas (assembly GCA_000473525.2). Taxonomy (NCBI): domain Eukaryota; kingdom Metazoa; phylum Arthropoda; class Insecta; order Diptera; family Culicidae; genus Anopheles; species Anopheles melas. The sequence goes on along the minus strand of KI920611.1, from coordinate 6,166 downwards.
AAATTGAGACCAGAACGTACGACGGCTAAGAAGGGAACGTATAGGAAAGACGAACATGAGAGTAGGCGAGAGTAGAGTAGTCGGGCAAAAATCATTACCGTCTCGCCGAATAAAGTTAAATTGAGTTAATAAACTATGAACAGTTCGAGCAGGGAACGGTGTGTCCGCGTCGTGTGCGCGTCGTCAACAGTGTGTCTGAAATCAGGTGTAAATCGGGAGGCAGGAACACGGCACGGCACTAAGGCGGTGGTCTGGGAAGCAGCGAAATTGTCCAAAAAATGTCCAACAATCTATCAAGTCTTGTTCTGTTTGATCCGATTTGAGCCAGTGTCCGCGGTGTTACGGCCCATCTACCCATGCCCGGAAGTGACAGTGACAGTGTGGGCTCGGTAAATTGACTAAAAGTGACACACACACACAAGCGAAGGCAGAACTTTAACGTGCGGTGTGGTAGGGCAGCATCCATAACGGTCAGCTTTACTGGCAGAAAAGTGCCATCGTCCGGGCCAGCTACATACGGTGAGTGAAGTTGCGCTCATTAGTGAGCTTAAATTTCTACACACTTTTTTAGCATGATTCCTGCTCCCGCATTCGACCGTTTTCATCGTATAATTACTTTATTATAATATTAAAATTTGTTCACTTCTGCTCTCGGTCGCCTCGTCTCGATGGTAGCACGTTGCTGCTTTCTCAAGGGATTGTCGGTAGTAGGATTCGTTCCGTTTTTGCTCCTTGTTTGTTCCGTGTAGTTTGTACATTTTTGTCAGCTGTCGGATGAGTGTGTATATGTGTGTGTGAGAAACTCTTGTAGGGTGGTCTGGACTACCAGCGTGCAAAGACCGGATATCTGTTGCATTCGCGAGTCAAACTTCTTCACCATCCGTCTGCTGAGTGTTGCGAGTGCTAGCACGGTACGGTCGTGGACATCATTGCCATCGCCAGTGTCGTCGGTGGTGCCTGTTGCTTCAACAGACTCCGGAAGTCAACCATTTTTCGCTCCGCTTTTGGGTGGGACGACAGATGCTCGAAAAGGAAAATTCAATGAATGAAATTTAATTATGTCTCCAACTCGACAAACTCACACACTGGGAGGGAAGATGGGAGGGGCAAGATGCGCCGGGACAGGGACGTTGTACGGTCGGTCTTCCGTCTGCACCAGGTTTGCTGGTCTCTCTGGAAGCGTTGTCACATTTGGCCAACATGGTGTGCGTGAGGATGTCAGATTTTCCCGTCACAAGGCACAGTTCCCGTGCGTACGTCAACGGGCTCGTCAGCAACAGGTTTGCAGAGTGGAGAGGTTCGTCACTTCCACCGTGTCGGTGCCGTGACATGGATGATGAGTTTTGGGAAGGAGTGGATTTTTTTGTTGAGCTACCAAAATCACGCCATTTACATGCCGGGTGCTCTGTGCCATTGTCGTGCTGGTGTAGCTGTCAGTGACCCAACGACGAGTTGATCCTGTTCGTCGGTTTGCGCCGTGTACGTGTGTACCGAGCTTTTTGTTTAGAGGATTAGTGGTATGCTGCTGACGCACATGAAAGCAAAAGAAAAGCATTTTTTGGGAAGCAGGCAGTAATTGCATAAAGTGGAATAAAATTTAGTTTTCGGAAAGCGTTGCAGTGGGGTGTTACATTCTTTTACTCTTTGGAATGCAGCAGTTTCATTTGATCCGTGTAAATGAAATACTGAATAGTGCGATGAAACTACACACGGTGCAATGCCCAAAAAAGTGTAAAGGATTGTAGAATGGGGTAGCGTGTTTTAATGAATGCATATTGGTGGTATTAAAGCAGATTTTTTCCCTATACCTTTATAGCAGTTGTGTGCGTTTTAAAATTTGCGATTAAATTAGGAAAACATTGTTTATACTGGTTTAAAGCATTCTTCAATTTTGATGATTTCATACGTTACGATTTACTTTGATCGTATTCCATTTCTTTCTATGATATTGATTTGTTAAGATCATTGAAATAAAAAAATACATTACATTACATACATTACGAATAAAGAATTGACTACGATAACATTTTATAAAAAA
>KI920610.1:8080-27326 GCA_000473525.2 Anopheles melas | reverse complement strand
CTCTCTTAAAAACACTTTTTTATGTTGCAAAATATTCAAGAAAATTGTTTTTTTTTTTTAGTTTCTTCGTACACTTGCCTCGATTTGTGATACCGTTTCGTTGGCACGCTCATCAATCATGCTAAGATTATAATTTTTCATACCGGCTTATGCTTGCTTCAACGCACAAACCCAACACACACACACCGTGCAGCCAGTTGCAGCCGGGAAATGGAATGGAAAAGAATGTAGTTTTTTTTTGTAATAAATGTAGCTTTTTTGTTTGTTTCTTTAGCTACAAATTCTTCACCATCCATGCCGGCGATGGTGTTGAACGCAATCCATCACCTGGCAGGCATGAAATGTGAGTCGAGCTGGGTTTGGAAAAACGGAAGTCTTTCCTGTGTCTTATCGTGGAGCTGTTTTTTCCTTCTTAGCTCTTATAAACGATCGCTTTAGATGGATGCAGGTGCTGAACTTACGGAAAAATAATCGCCACTGTTTGCCAGCTGATGAAAATCGGAGCAAAAAACCAATGTTTTTTGTATGCCTTTTGGCACTGCATTAAACTTGCTTCGTTTTAAAAAATGGACGTTTTAGCTAAATAAATAGCAGCTGCTTTTGCAAGTTTTTCAGCCATAATGCAACATTTGCTGCACAAAAAAAAAAAGAATTGTTACAATATTTCTGTCAAACAAACTAGTTCCAAGCCCCATAAGCCATCGAGCCAACGAACGATCGATTTGTTGCAACACTCGCTGCGTATGCGCAAAACGAATCAGTCAGCTGTCTGCGCGTGTTTGCCAGTTTTGGGTGGGCCGGCAAAATGGGAAACATCGAAATGCGCAGCATGTGACCGAGTGCACGATTTCCAAACCAAACCGCTCACTATCAACACACCAAAACTGATAAACCGATGCGGCGCGGTTGCCATAGTTGCCAGCCACTAGCTGGCGCTGCGTGCGCCACGAGACGCTGTTACGAATTACCCGCCAACCACTGTGCATGGGGATGGATGGCCGTTGCTGACTGCCCTGTACGGGATAAAAATAAAAACGCTCATCGCCATCTACGATCGAGAATCGATTGAGCAAACTGTCACTTCGTAATTCGTCTCATTTCGGTTGCATCTTACCGATGGGTAACAGTGTGGGCAGCGGATCCCGTCAAAACGATCCTCACACACTAGGCTAGCCGGATGGATACCCATCGGTGATCGGAGGCTATACAGTTTTGGGTAGCAACCAGTTTCCATTTCAGATGTTTGCCTCACTGCTTTGCCCGTGTGCCTTTTTGCAGGCGAAGACGGCGAAAGATGGTGTTCGTCGTGCTGGCTGGTTTTCTGATCGGAAGGCAAGCGAGCGGGCCGAGGCAGAGTGCAATGAAAATGTTCACCCCAAAGATGGACCGAACTTACGATGCGCGTACCGTCAAACCGTCTGAGAAGGTTGTGCGAGACGCAACGGTCCATCGTTGCACAACGGATGGCGTTGGAGAAAATTCAATGTGAATTTCCTCGGGCTTTGCTCCGAACGGACGCATGGACAGAGCTGACTGACAGGCTAATGACTGATACGATCGGGCGAGCGACCCGATCGCGCCCCTATAATCCAATCAGCGGTGCCCGTGTGTGTGCGAGAAAAGATGCCGCAAGGATTTTAGCTTTATCCGTACTTGGCTTCATTCGTTCCCCGATCCACACGTGGATCATCGTTAGCGTTAGTCACCAAATTGTTGACATATGGCCAGTGAGAGTTCCCGTCCTAGATGAAGAGGACGGCAGATGAACGGGGGAGAAACGGAGCAAGTAGCCCACCTGGAAAGGTTTTTTTTTAATTCTTATCAAACCTTTCCCATCAACCCCGTGGTCGTCTCGTGATTGGCCGCGGTGCTCAATGGTTACGGATCAATACTGCGTTTCGCCTTTCCATCATTCCACTAAAAAGGGGTAAAGGAAAATGCCTCCTGCCTCATGGGCGTAGAAATAATCACTTAGGTGATGGAAAATTGTAACCAAACACACATTTGAGATGTTTATCGAACCCTTCATATAAATCACAATTACCGGTGTGTCCGCGGGTTGTTAGCTGAGGAGGTTTTTTTTTTTTGGCACTGATTGGTGTGCAGCAAGTGGCATTGGCAACATATGCGACAGTTGCTGGTTTGATTGTGAGTGGGAAATGATTTGTTTGATTAGCTGGTTAGTTGATGTTTTGTTTTCGAGGCCGGACTGTGAAGTGGGTTTTGTGCTTGTTTTCGCGGAGGGAAAATAATGATGTGTTGAGATGGCTTTTCCTTTGTGTTTTTTTTCGTGTCCTCCGATGTTCTGTATGATTAACAGTATTGCCATGACCGTGAACATTCAATTATAAATGCAATACTTATTAAAGTCTGGTCTTCGCAATGGAAATAAAAGCAATAAATAAAACACATTAAAATATGAATGATTTAATTTTGGACGTATGCAAGAGTTCATGCCTATCATCTTCTTCTTCTTCTTCGTTGGCACAACAACTGCTGCCGGTCAAGGCCTGCCAGTACCCACTAGTGGAGTGAGGCTTGGCTTTCAGAGATTTATTGTTACCATAGCAGGATAGTCAGTCCTACATATGGGGACACGGTCTATTCGGGGCTTGAACCCATGACGGGCATGTTTTTACGTCGTACGATTTGACGACTGTACCACCAGACCGGGCGAGTTAGCTCGGTCCAACCAGTCCGGCTTAGGTTTAGCTTTGCTAATACTACCATAGCAGGATAGTCAGTCCTACATATGGGGACACGGTCTATTCGGGGCTTGAACCCATGACGGGCATGTTTTTACGTCGTACGATTTGACGACTGTACCACCAGACCGGTCGATGCCGGTATGCCTGTCACACAAGTTAAAAATGGCTGTAAAGAACAAATTAGTAAAGAAATGTACAGTCCGCTCCCGGGATATGGCATTCTCGACGTATGCCGCTTTGGAAATATACGATTTTCTATGTATGTATATAGCTGAAGCCATTAGAAGGAGTTACCACGTTGTTGGATGAAAAATAAATTTGTGAAATTTAAAATCCTTTTACAAACAAAACAAAAACAAAATATGAGAAAATGACGTTCGGAAAAGAAAAGAACAAACTTATTTACAGCAGGTTTATTGCTTTGACGAATTTTATTTAATCAATCAATAACTTGCGGTATGTCAAATGATTTTTGGCTGAAAATGTCGATATACCCATTTTAAATAATATCCCTTATTAAAGATGAAGAGTCAAAATCGATAATATATCATTTCTTACAATCAAATGTGCATGTAGCAGTTATCAGAGAAAAAAAATAAAAAATATCGCTCTGTTTCAGCCAAATGGCAGTTGTCAAAATCAGAATCGTCGTAAATTGAGAGTCATCTCTACACTGCTGTCTTTCAAAAGCATTTAGAGTGTAACTCGAGAGAAATATGTAATGTTGTAAGTAACTTATACTGTGTGAAAGCTACAAAACGAGCAAAGCAACTTTTCCTTACCGTTTGTTTATGCTAAATGGATGTTTTAAAAGTGCATGCCTTCACTTAATTTGGAATTCCAATTATGAAATGAGAAAATATCAATATCGTATGAGATATTAATTTGGTTAATATATTTCGTACATTTGTTTGATTGCACCTCTTAGGATTTTTGTTTTGCTTTTATGTGATAATTCATATAATCGAAAAATACAAATTACATTAAAAATGCATTTCAAATATCCAAACATGTTTAAAGTTATTAACTTTATGCCATTTCTCATCACTTTCCCAAACCTTCTAACTTGAACTGAGCATGTTTTCTCACTCTTCCCAGTAAACCGTCCACTCAGCCAGAACGAGAAAGCTTATTTATCGTTTCGTAAATACTCATAACATCCAATCAAACTGCCAAACATGAAACACCTTGTGCGCAGATTGCCTGCTTATTTCGAAATGTGACGAAAACTGACGCCAAACTGACACACGCGCATGAACGAGAGAAAAGGAACAGAAAGAAACTACCATGCAGGAAGTAGATCGCTTAAGATCACAAAATATAGTTCCACAGTCGTATCATTTCCCTGTTTTTGTGCCACGTAAACGCCCTTCGCTCCTTCAACCGACTTTCACGCCTTTTTCCACAACCGCAACGATCTTCGCTGTGAATCAAGGGGCAACGAGAGGAGGAAAAAAAAACTAGAATCCACCAACATCCATCGCTTTCTTCCCGAGCGCGATCAGTCGATGATGATGGGTATGAAATTCGAGCCGCTCGTGATGGTGACGGTGCGCAATACCGGGTTCGGGTGTCGTTTTCGTTGTGCGCTTTCTGTCACGCAGTTGTTCTTGGCATGGCAAGGACGGCTGTGGCGCTTGTCCGCCAAGTGCCGGTCCGACCGACAAACAACAGCAAACACAGCTTAAACACCCGGTCGGCGTCGGTGTTGGGTCGTTTGAGCATCATGTTTCACGCAAATGGTAATATTTCATAGTTTTATGAGGGACTGGTGCTGTGTAGCATCGCTCCAGGCGCTGTTTGCGGTATGTTTGGGCACGCAGGAGAGTGTGCCGGCGTTTGGATGTAAAGGATCGTGTGTGTGTGCTGTATCGTTTCACTGGTCGTGGGATGTGTTAGGAACTGAATTTGCTAGCTTTACTTTGTGGGAATCAGAAGAAAAGATGAACGTTTGATGGGATGGATTTTCTACGCTATCACAGAGTAAAAGAAGAACATAGAACGAAGATTTTGAAATTATAAATCATGGAAAATCATTCTAAAATAATTAATAGTTTGAGCTGTGTTCAAATATCTACCACAGATTTGAAATGAAATCAACGAGTAAACACCAAATAATTGGGATTATTATCTCGTCGGTAAGATTCTCTCTTATCACGGCTTCAATTTCAATTTATAACAGATCACAGTACTTCATTTCCTTATGCCTTTTCTAATGGTAAATTGTGTTCTTTTCCCATTAGAATCCTATCATCACCGTGTTCTCATAGCAGTTTCCTAGGTAACCGCTAATAAGGTCGGCTCACTGACAAGAAAAAAAACCGTTTCACAAACCTTTCCCGCCTGCATCTCCCGTAAGCCTGACCTACTCTTAAATCCTCGGGCGCGGGTCGACCGATTTTGCCACAAAGCGCACCGGTGCGTACCGTCACGTGAATGCGCTTGACAGATTTTCCACACGTCTGCACTTTGATCTCGCACTCATTTCGCTTAACGAGCATCGGGTGCGAGTAACGAATGGGTGGCTGGGATTGGGTGGTGACTTTGCCGCCGTCAAACGCCAACTGCCGGGAGCTCCCGGGAGCATGCTTGGCGGAGGAAGCGGAGCGCGGTTCCGGATCGTTTGTCACAGTTCAACGCCTGTAGCAATATACCCTTACAATTGCCTCTACCCGTGAGCTCCACACACTGGTTGGCAGGTTGGTGCGTTTTTTTTTTATCTCGTCTCCACCCCGGACAGCTATTTCCTACGCTTTCCGCTGCATCACATCACATGTCGGAAAATCTGATCCCCGTGATGAGCGTAAGCGTATGCGTATGTGTCGGTAAGAAAGGTGACCCCGCCGAGCCAGCGACGTCTGTCGACGATCAAGTGTCGCGTTTTGCTGCCCCGGAGGCTGTGTTCAACGCATCGCTCGAAGAGGCGGAAGATAAATAATAAATAACTTTCTAATTGAACTGCTGCCGACGAGGGGTGCCCTCCGTTGGGTGAGGAAAATTTGTTTCCTTTTATTAGGGCAGACTATTGTCGAGGGAGTTTGACACTTTTCCTTTATAAGCGCGGTTCGGTTCTGTTCCGTGGTGCTGGTGCTCATCATCGATCAAAATTTTCTGAACTACCAGGCTGAGATGAGGCATGGTATACAAGCTCACGCGGTCCCAAGAAAACCGGTCCGTCCGATCGATCGATCGAGCAATTTCAGTTTCAGGATCATGGTGAAAATGATAAATTATTCACCGTGCGTGACGATCCCATTCCCTGCAGAACGACAGGAGGATAGAGCGGGAGGAGAAAAATGCCACGGAGATTATTAAAGTTCCTTCACAACTTGAGATAACTCCCGGACTTGACTCGACCCGGTAGAGCGATCGTACAAGGAACCTGTTACGCTCTCCGCCGCTGGTGGCTCTGGTGGTGGAGCAAGGCAACGAAAAAAAGTCGTTCAATCTGGCGCCCACAGTCACTCTTTCGTTGGTGCTATCGCTTCCGGTACGGGCTAAGGTGCCTGCGGTGGAATCCGAACACTGGTTGACTGCGGGTGCATGCACATGTGAACATATCAAAGATAATAAACTACCCATTTGGATCGAATGGACATGAGAAAATGTTTGAATCGGATCGGAGAAGGTTGATCTTCAATGTTTGATGCAATTAGGTTAGATTATTGGCTAGTCACATGCAATTTATAGCACAAGCTTAATCGTATAATGAATTTTGACGTTGTTTTGCAATAAATAAAGGTTGTGTCTCGAAAGTAAATTAAATAAATTGACCGATTCAAAATGTTTCGAACTAATTTTTTAAATATTTTTTTATGATATTATATTTACATATATTATTTTAATCTAAACAAACATTACAAAAGTTTGAGAACTTATAAAAGTAAATAAAACAACCAGAGAAAATAAGCAAATAAGGGAAGTAAACGGAATATGTCTTAACCATGAAAAAAAAAGAAGAAAACAAGAAGAAAAAAGGAAAAAAGAAAAATAATAATGAAAACAGATATATAAACACACAAATCTAATAAAATAGGAATTAAGATAAATAATTAAAAAAGGGTAATTGATTACCAAATGTTTTAAACATCAAAATATTAATATATAATAAAAAATAAAATAAAATGAAAACAAAATACTATAAATTTTACCAAATGATGTAAAGAGTTCCTTTACTGTAAGGACCACTTGGTTGTCTAACAAACATATTTTTAAATAAATCTCCCAAAATTTTGCACAAAAAAATCCTGCTTTTTCTTATTCTCACGGCGCTACAAAACGCATTCCTTCACGCGTGCTAATCCATTCTCACCGAATGTGAACGGAGAAAAACACTTGCACACACCACCAACGCCTTTTATTTGGACCAAACATTAAACAATAAATAATAATCGTCGATGATCAATCTATGTCCCGTCCGCAATTCTACCACGGACCTCGGACGCCTTCGAGACGGCTGTAACCGATACCGCTGCCGTCCGTCCGTCGTCAGGCCTCATTGCATCGCAAAGATAGTGGTCAGTCCACTGTCCACGTCAACTCCTCACCACAGTCTACCAGTCACAAATCTTGCCCTACCTCTCCCTCTCTCTGCTTTTGTCTCTCTCTCTCTCTCTCTCACTCGTCGCAGCTTCAGGATGTCCGAACAGGAACGAAGCAACGAGAAAAAAACAGCAAAAAAGCGGCACTGCTACGACATGGCCAGCGTCTGCCGGGAAGCAGATCTTGGAAAACAAACAACGGACGGCAAACGTCAACAGCGATGCTGATCGATACGATGAACGATCGGTCCCGATCGGATAGGCAGAGAGCGGTCTCATCCTCCATCCCACGGCGGAGAGCAGCGGCAGAAAAGGGCGGGTGTGAGAATGAACTTGTTCTTCGATAACGGCAAAAGAGCCCCACCGGGTACTTCCTGAGATACTGCTCCTGGAAATATCTTCCCTGCTCGATCGGTGTTGTTGTTGCTTTCCCTCGATGTCTTCCGCTGTCTGCCCAGCCTCACGCACGCCTCACGTACCGGTTATGAAATCCGATACGGTGTTATTTATGATTTTTAGATTGATTCGAATTGATTGGTGATGATTGTGGAGCGTCAGGTACGATTAGGAACGGAGCGAACCCGTGCCTGTTGTTTTCGACAGGGGTTTCCATGGGTACGCAAGGGATTCGAAAAATGAATGAGTAGGCTGGCCCGGTGACTGTGAATGATCGGGTCAAGCGGGCGAGCAGAGCGAGTTTCGTGGAGCGTGTTTAGTGAGCTGTCAACTGATTGTCAGCTCAGTTAGGCTAACATGTTAATATTTTGATAGATTCGGTCCCGAAAACGGTGTTCTGTGTTTTGTGTGCTTTTTTCTGAGTGAGTTTTATCTTGTTTCCTGTAGAATGTAACAACAATGTAGGCGATAAAAATAGCCAGACTGCTGCAGCAGGTTCTTTCTTCATTCGAACGTGTTTTTTTTACCATTTTTTGTAGGAATCTAAATTCATTTGCATTATGATGCGTAATCCTGCGTATCATTAATGGTTGTAATCGTTTTATATCAATTTTCCTTCCCTCAAATTTTCCACTGCCCTATCCCATATCTACAAAGCCTTCGCAAACCCTTCAGCAAACAATTCCATCATTTCCTGTGCGCGTAAAATATCTGTCAAAATTACCGCAAGTACCTTCCACGTTGCTCGAAATGCTCTAAAACCCGACGACACACGCTTCCCATTCATCGCCCTCAGGCCACAAAGCGTATGCTCACCCCCTTGGGTGTTCGTCCTTTTTTCCCCCAGTGCCGCAACTATTCACCGAGTGCCATTGAAATGGCTGGGGTTTTGCGAGGCTAAAGGGGAATCAAACGCTCTTTGCCGAAACGTGTCGCTACTTGAGTTGCTTTCAATAATAAGCATATCTACCTTAGCCCGCTCTGTCTCTCTCCTTCTCTGTCGTTGTTGGTTGCGTTCGCCCTTCAGAAGGGTATAGAAATTTGCGTACTAGTGCTGGTTTTATGATGCTTGATATGAATCATATGTTTTTTAAGCATCTTATACACGTTTTTTTACTATTTTCAATCGACCAGGGTGGGTGTTTTGCATCGCATTAAATCGGCTTACACACAGACAGCCGAGAAGCGTTCTATGGGAGACCCTTAAATAAGGAGGGTTGAATGTTTTGCAATGCACCCTCGCATCATTCTGCGAGACAAATACGAGGGAAAGGATCAAGCCAAGCGACGAACGGTGGCTAAGGGTTACCCTACTCACCTTGTTCCCCTCCTTGTTCGGTTGGGATTTATTTGCTAAACTTTTTGATCCTCTCTTCAAACATGACTGCTGTCAGATTAGATGCAAGATCCTCTTGCCGGGCTATGATTGCTATCTTTTTTGTGACTGGAAGCTGGTTGTGGCGCTTATGTTTGGTTCCTGTTTGTTGCAATATGTTGAAGCGTTTATTCCAGCGTCACAGATTGGAGTTAAGAAGGTACATGCTGTCAATTGGGCCGGTGTTTGTTGGTTGCTAGATACCGAGCAACATACCGAGCTAATTGGCAGTGTGTGTGTGTGTGTTCTTTACATACTGAACCCTTTCCACAGCCAAATTGTTTACCCCAAAAAAGAGGAAATTTTGAATATATGATCATGATCATCACACTGTGCCGTAGAAATTTATTATTAAAAAAATACTTTCGCTGTGACCATCGTGCTCCATGTGTGTCTCCCCTTCTGGACGATCACGCAATGGCGCCACACCACATGGGCGGTGGATCACGTACCGTAACGAAAGCGTGCGATGCCCAACCATTATCAATTGCAATTATGCTAATAGTTTTAATGGCATTTCGGGGGGTAGAGTGCGAAAGTAAGCTGCCCTCACGTTCCCGCCGGTGTTGGTTGATATTATTAAAAGGAATTGACAGAGAAAAAGAATGAAAAAAAAAACATAACTCCGTAATTCCCGCATTCAAAAAAGGAAAGGTAATATTTTCGGGTGGACAAAAAGATAACGATTAATTCTTTCATTAAAATTCTTACCGATCATTATTTGTGTCGGTTTTTTTTTTTATTTCGATGTGGTTTCTGTCTTATTCATTCCACATGTGTGTCTCTGTATCTTTTTCTCTTTCTTTCACCGTCTTAACATTTCGTTATAAAATATTGGATTAACGCACGAATATCTGCAGTGCGCACATTGCGTGCGCTTTTCGGCAGAACGTGCAGCAATGGGGGCCGACCGATGATGGCACCCTCGATCAACTGGTGGGTGACGAATGAATTAACACCGATCAGGCACGCGGGGCGGGTGGATTGAGCGAGCGTGATCCTCATCGGCAGGGCATTAATGGTTGTGTGTTACAATTCCACACGACGGTAATGGGACGTTTTATTGCCGGCTACCGGCACACAGGGATGATACAGGGTGACGCTGCACGTGAACGTGTCGCAAGGGATGCTTCGTGAGACCGCTCCCTGCATGGGTACGTTTTGTTAGAATATTATTTAGTTGCAAAAGTGAAGGTTCGTGTGGTTTTTGTGGGGCAAGAATGTACGTTTTATAAAAATCATGTGATCGTTTTGATTTATTTTTTCGTTCAGTCTTGCACAAAATCATTTTGAGTTAAGTGAGACTGCGTTAATGTATTTGAAGGATGATATTCGATTAATTAATTGAACGTAAATTTTCCCACCTACTTGAATATTAGTTATATATTTTTAATTAAACTATTTTCTATCAGACTTCCAATACAAATAATGCTTTGGCGATCGGAGACTTATTCATTTTTTCGGTTGTTTGTCACAGGTTTTTATTTACTTTCGTTAAATCATTGGTCTACATTACAATTTATTTGATGTTTTCTCAAACAATTTAATTTTGTCAAATTATCTGTAGTCAACTAATTTTTTAGTTGTTCTTCGAAACTGTTGACAGCGTACTAAAGTTTTTGAAACAAATGCTTACGTGAAAATCAATCAATTGAGTGTCAAATCAATCCAGTAACCAGACCAGACCCATTCAAGAAAAATTCAAAAATCCTTAGGATATGCTGACGTAAAGTGGATTCGTTTATTTATTTGGTTATAAAGCGTTTCCCAATGTGTATGGATCATTTCCACAATTTATTGGGCGTTTCCAAGCATGTTTGAACCATTTGTGTTGATTTTCAATCGGAGACAAACCCCAAAAAATACGTGAACCAACCAAAATAAACCGTAGCAAACCCTGTAAGTATTAACATTGATTTCATCGATTAATTATCCTTTCTTAAAATCCAAAACCTCTAATTTCCTTCCAAAGAGCTGATAAGAAGTAAGTTGGAACAGTTCGGTTAGATTAAATTCAATGTATGACGCAGAAATTACTAGCTAATTAAAGCATCTATGTTTACATCAGACGCAGTACGCAGCAATATAAAGGACAAAGCTGAAGAATGAGAAAAGATTGGCTTCATTATAAGATGCTTTCTTACCGTGTCTAGTCGCTGCATTGGTGCCAAAAAGCATGTTTCTATTCCACATCTCAAAATAACGTTAATGTATTGTAATATTGCCCTACCCACCTATTGTAAATAATACTTTGTAATGTTGATATTAATTGGTAGAAAGCGATATTTTTGTCTTTTCAGTATTAAATCAATGTTCTTGCCATTTGCCTTCTTTCTCGGAGAGTTGCGGGTAAGGTATTAAAGGTACACCAGCAATGTTTGAAAATTTAAACCGTTTAAAGTTTCATCTCACTTTAAAATGTTTCCATTCCGACAAACATCTCCGAAAGCGTGCCGGCGCGCCGTAGGGGGTGCCAAAAATTCCTCTGCAAACCGATCCTTCCTGACAAAGAAAAAAAAAACATCATTTTCCTTCGGGTGCGCTACCATGTTTCGTGTTTCGTTTGCAATTTTCCAAATTTTTCATTCCACAATCACGCCCGAGGCATAGACTTTCCTCCCCATCGTTTTCCATCGCTCCGTTCCCTTGCACACGGAACGTCGGATTATATCGGCTTACAAAGCAGCGGCAAAACGACCGCGAACTACAAAGCTGCACACTGAACCGAAAATTCCAGCACCCCTCACACGCCCTTGACAATCCGTGCCCACACACACACACACACACATGCACACCCGCGTACATAGCAAGCACACCCCCCCGGGGGAACCGCGGCGTCGGCTTACCCCCGTCAGCGAAGGACGTAAATGCGTCTCCCTATTGGCATATCATGTAACACGCCACTAATGAGGAGGCGGTGGCCACGTGGCATCGGCAAACGTTCCAGACGAGCCGACGGCCGCCAATCGATCCTGTTCGGTCGTACGACGGTTGGGGACACGGTGTGCACAGCTACCAAAGGATTTAAAGGGTCTGCGTTTCGCGCTTCCGATTTTCCTGCCTGCCGTTCTTGCGGTCTCTGGGCTGTGCAAACAGTTTGCTCTCTTGCGTATACCATCAACCTCTGACAATCGGTGGCAAATTCCGTGCGCTTGCCGCCACCATTCAAAGGCGAACATGTTTATCTAAGGCGGGCTGGTAGGGGGAGGGTTTGCTGCACAGCACATCGCACAGGATCCGGACACAAGAATTACGCTAAATCGGATCGGCTTCTTTCCGTTGAATGCTCCCTCCTCCATGACTTGCCAGAACGCACCGACGGGACGGGAGCATTCTTTGTGGCCGGTTGAGCAGATGAAAATTCCTCCCGCTTTTTTCGTTTCTTTTTGCCCTACAGCATCTACATACGGCAGATAATAACGCTTTGTCAATTCGGAACTGTATTACGGACCAGAGCAATGTGCCGCCGTTCGATCACTATCCGCGTGTGCGTTTGTGTGCAGAGAGGGAAAAATATGCACGATCATCAACACCTCACAGCCTACTGAGACCGACACCGATGCCTGTGCCGGAAAGTGGCCGGAACATGGCTGTGGTAGCGACCGCAATGAATGACTTTATTTGAGGCTTCGGCTGGTTTTGGTTTCGGCTTGGCACGGAAATAACAGGTCCCAGCGACAGCGACGCCGTGACGCAGCGCCCAACCCACTACACTGCCAAGGTATTTACATGCCAAGCCGCCAAACACAACCTGCCACTACGGTTGCGACCCGGCTGAACAGGTATGGTTGTTGGGGTGGGGAGGCGAAAAAAAAACAACAACAGCATACGCAAGGTAGGCCATGTCATAATCTTCAAAGCGAAGTAATGAATGAATGAATGACGGTGGGGGACAATTGGCTCGGCATGTGCATGAATGAATGGCGGGTGAATTACGGACCAAACGACGATCATGCCGGATGACGGATGGATGATTAGATGGAGGAGCGCTTTTTTTATTTTCATTCTGTCGGCTGAATAGAACATCCAGTCAAGTCGATCGACGGTGAATGGGATCATCACTAAAGCAGAGAAAGAAGTGCGTAACCCAGCTGGAGGGCGTTTGAGGGGTCCGTAAGAATATTTTAACAGCAGAAGGGTTTCGGGGTGATTATACCGGACAAATGTTAAACCAAATACGATATAAAATTGCGGACCTTAAAACATCAGCTAAGCCAATGAGATGTATTTCCTAATTATGCTCTACTATCAAAAAATAAAGAGATAATCGTTTAGTACAGTCTTTTAAGGCATTTGGTGTGTCTTTCAAATTCCATTTGATAACATTAAAAATAATATAAAAACTGTGAATAAAAAAAAACTAATTGTCTAAAACTGTTATCTGTCGAGGACGAAAAAATACTGTTTAATGGCTGAAGGGTTTAGAATAGATCGTATAGAATTGTGATTTGGAAAGCAGCGATGTAAGCAATGATCAAACCTAGGCCTAGGGATGGGGGGTTTTTAATAAAGTATTTCTTATATATTTTTTTGTTCGTGATTTTTTCATGTATATAAAATACAATGAAACAGCCACGAAGCCTAAACAGACTGGCATGAGGCATGTATTGATTGTATCATATATATATATATATATATATAAAAGTCTTATGAATCACAGCTTAAGAGTATTTAGTATTCAACACTTTTGCATTCTAGAACCATTAATTTGTTCCAGAACATAGCTGAATTCAGCAACTCAAATATAGACGTCTTTTGGAGGGTTTCCGATGTGTTCCATGAGTTGTGAACGGTTGAGATTGGGGCAAGCTTCGTTTTAATATTTATTTGTTGCTTGGTGGTTGCAAGAGCATCATCCTCAGAACATAAGAGCCCTGTCGTATGGGTGTTTTTTTTATACTAAACTTCCATTATAGCTCATAGTGCATTATGTTCTCAAGTTTAAAACGAGCATCTGATTTGATACAAAAAAAACAATATCTTTCATTAGTAGAAATATAGAAAGAGAAAAGGCTAGATAAAGCAAGAAGAATAAGGATTGATCAGAGGCCAACTTCCCAAAAACTAGGATAATCCTGGAGAAGCGTTACTGGAGAAACATGAATATTTGCTCAAAGGTCAATCTATTGGAATAGATTACTTAACCAATAGAATCTAAATCCGGATCAACACAACAACGATAATCTAGACTTCAAAAAACACCTAAAACTGATAGAATTATCTTGATTATATTGAGAGTCATTAAATACTCAATACCTTCCTTCGAAACATTTAGATAAACAATAAAATTTGAAATATAGATAAAAAAAATCAGCACATCATATCATAAGTAAATGGACCCTTAACAAGGGCCCATGGTCCATGGTCATCCCTGTGACCAGCGTAAATCATGCATTCCCACGAGACCTAATTCCAGCATACGTTACCAGCATCGCACATCCTAACACAATTACCTTTAATAAGGTGGCATATAACTCTATTATCATATTTTTATCGTTTAGAAAACAGAGAAAAAACAACTACCCACAAATCGCGCGCGCGTGCAAATTGCGTGTGTTGTGCATCATAAAATTATCATAGCTCGTTTTTTATCGCCCGGAAAAAAAGTGTCTCAATTTCGTCGCTGCTCTAATCGTTTCTTTACTGCCCCGGCGGCTTGGTGCGCCTGACTCATTGCGCGACACGCCACAACAAACCACGGCACGACCTTCCGAACGACCTCCGATCATTGTTACGTGCACACGCCCGGAAGCAAGTGGGGGAAACAAACGGAACCAACCAACCAACAGCAGAAAAAGGTCGCAACCCATCGAGGTGACATCGAGCTGACATCGACCCACGGTCCAGTCTGACCCTCGGTTCGTAAATCTTTTCAACACGCACACACCGGAACTACGACGAGCTGGGAACGGGAACAGGGAAAACCTCCCCTCCATTGTTGGGTTCTCTGCTTGCTGTGGAAAAGGGGGAAAAGTGTGCCGGTGGGCGGACGGACAAGTAAAATGTGACACGTTCAGTGATTTCATTATTACACCGTCTAGTTGAGGGTGGTGGCTTGATTCTTTTTTTTTTGCGAACTAGCCATACGCACACGCCAAACGGAAACATGTGTCGACAGCACTTTTCCGACCACTTTGGAAAACCCACTTCCTCGTCCTACGCTCTCTGCGCTGGGGATGGGGACACATTTATTTTGGTGTCCGATTTTTCCGCTTTTCTTGTGGGCTTTTGTATATTTTTGGGTGGAATAAGGATATGGATGGAATAGCTGAGCTGGAAATGAAGTGAGCAAGTTACGGGCAGGCGAGTGAGTGTGTGCGAGCTCACCCAGTCCGTGATGTCTCTTTATCGCTTGCGCTTGTTGTTATTTGTCATTTTGGCTAGTTAGCGCGATAACGATCACGCTCTTACACAATCACGTCAGGCATGCGGGTTTTCCACCCTCCGATTTGAAAAATTCACCCATACCCAGCGGGTTGCCGGGGCTCGAAGGGCTCAATCGGGCGTGAATTTCGGGTCCGTTTTTTTCCCCCTGTTTTGGTGGTACACAATTTTCAAACCTTTCCCCGGCGAGGGACACACACACACACCGTTCGTAATGAACAGGCAAGCACCCGCTAATGATAGGATACGGTTGATCGTCGACATTGATAATGTCCTTTTCAATTTCCGCAATCAACAATGGTTTCGTGAGTAGACCTTAGTACCGGAACAGAACGGAAAGGATTTTATGGGCGAATTGTTGACGATGACGTACGGTAGAGATGGTGATCTTGATCTGATTGATTTGCTGTGAAGTGTGTGATGCTTTGGTGGGACATACGGTAGCTGAAGTGGACGATTGAAAGGGGTGGAAATTATGATGTCAAATGGTACTGTGGAAAGTGGTTTAGGATTTAAATCAATAAGCTCGACAACAAATGTAAGCAAAAAATTAGTAATACTTTAGTAATATATTCTATTGCACTTGAACTGAACAAACGCAAAAGTTAAGGACTACTTTTTGCTTTAAACTAAGAAATATATGATGTAGAAGGATAATGATGGCCGGTCTGGTGGTACAGTCTACAACTCATACAACTTCACAACATGCCCGCCATGGGTTCAAGTCCCGAATGGATCGTACCCCAATTTGTAGGACTGACTATCCTGCTTTGTGTAATCGGTAAGTCACTGAAATCTTAGCCCACTAGTCGTACTGGCAGTCCTTGACCGACAGCAATTGTTGTACCAACGAAGAAGAAGAAGAAGGATAATTCTGCCAATGATTACAACTGTTACTAATTTGTGAAAAAAATGAAAGTATTTCCTTAAATATCTGCTAGAGATGATTTGGTGTCTAGTTCAAATACAAGTTGAGGAACCATTAGATTGAAAGATCAGTTTTCTTTTTTTTTTTATTACTTATTTAAATTAATCTAGAGTATGTCTGACAGGTTACAAGGCTCTCCATTATTTATAGGGTATTTTTCAAGGATTTTCGGACGTTTATGTCAAAGTATTTTTCAAGGAACATTTTTATGTCAAGTCTCAATCCGATTTGTTGGCTGTTTTCTATCGTATTTTAGTATCGGTCACACGAACTATCGACTGTCTCTCAATATGTGTAAAGTGGTTGAGCCATTTTTTATTATTTTCATTACATTTAAGAAACAAAATTTGAAAAAAAATGTAGAAAACAATCAATAAATCGTGAGATTAATTCAAAAACATTTAGGAAACATTAAAAAATCGTCGTACCAAGCGTTAATAATATAAGCGATTTTGTAAAGTGATATAATAGAAATAAATTCCTTTTTTATTTGCTAGAACTGTGCACTCTGTCTTATGGATATTAGATGAAACTGACTTCAACCCGATATTCAAAAAAAAATACTCATCGTCTTGTAGCTTGTGTCCATGCAATTGGCAATTAAAAGCAGACATGATCTTGAAATATTGTATCTTAATAAATCATTTTGAAATACTGAAATTACAGTTTTCAATAACTGATTTTTAAAATCGTCTTTAAAAGGGTAAATATTTAAAATTAAATTATATTTTTATAGCCCTACAATATCCCAACAAGCCTCACGAATACGACAAGCTGTCGTGTATTGCAGGGGTCTTCAAACGACTGTCCACGGGACGCATGCGGCCTTCGAAAGCCTAAACGAGGCCCAATGATGATTTTGTAAAGGCAATCTATTATTTTGAATATTTGATAAATGGACTTGGTATTTTCTAAAAACAAAAGCGTTTCCATTGACTAAAGGTAGCGTCAAAATGGTCCTCAACAACGTTACTCGCCGAGTAATGCGGCCCGCGTACTGAAAAGTTTGGAAACGCCTGGTGTATTGTGGCACGTTTCGTTTCCACACATTACCTATTTAAACACTCTACCTGAATATTTATTAAAATGTCTCTTTTTCTTGTTTTTCACTTGCTACTCCAACACCCAACCCTTCTTAAATAGCTTCTAGTTTTTGTGTGTGCTTCATTCAAACATCAAACCTTACCCCACCGATCGGTAGCGGAAGTCCGAACGTCTTAAGCTCAACGGACAAACGGATCAGATATCTGGCCGTTTTTATGCTGCATCCGAAAGCCATTTCAGCAAAGCCTCCCCTATTCCCGTACAAACAACAACGGCCGACTCGAACTGACCAAATCACACTCATCCATCTCGGCCTCGTCTGAGGCTGTGAAGCTGTGTATCGAATTCCTTTACATCTTGTGTCTCGTCCGTTCCGCACCTTCCCGCAACAACCGCTTCCCTCCGTGCTGTGGACAACTTATCTAAACACCATCATTCTAAAAACGATAAACTTTTATTTTATTGATTCTGAAATCTATCCACCACTATCCGTCCGGCACCGGGAGGATCATTTCGAGCCTTGCCCGCTGTTTACGATCCCGAGAACGATCCCCGATGTCATAAAAAAGCACCGGCGAAATAGACAGAGCACAACACACACAGGCGCGCGCGCACGGCCAACGGGTTTCGGGTGATAGTGAAAAGGGAAACATCGCTCTATACTATGCTGCTCCCCGCTCCCACCCCATCCATCCATCTCTTCCTATGCTACGGACCCGTTCGACCGGTTGAGGATGATTCGCGGTCCCCTCGAACCCGCGACGGTACGCAAATCGCAGCGAACTCAACTCGGGCGCGCCACAATTTCGGGATATGCTGCGGGGCTGCCATAAAATGCTCAAATACTACGTTCAATCGTACCGCTCGGTACTCGGTATAAATTTTATTGCATCATCTCCCCCCTTTCTTCCGCCTCCATTTTCACCACCCCTGTCGATGAAGGGATTGATCGAGGCGCTTTGCTTCCTCGCTAGCAGTTCCTCAAGCGTGTCTTTGACGCCCCGGGTATACTCGCGCACCGAACACGGATCTGCTGCTGCGCCGGAATATGATTATATACACGGCAGTGGTGAGTTTGGAAAGATCGCTCTCGAAATCGCCCCCGGGGGCGGTCAAAACGAAGCAGTGATGAATGATCAGGCGAAGGTTTCAGGAGGTCTTCTAGGCGCCTTTTTTTGTTGTTGGGCTGTTTCGATTCCGGGGTGTCCAATGTCAGTAAGGAGCATTTATCTTCCCGTGTTACGCCAAAATGGGACAAATACTGCATGCAATGAACGTTTTGTAGGTGGAAATCTGATCTTTCGACAGTGCCAGACTAACGGGCTCTCTGTGATAAGAAGATCTAAAGAAAAGCGTGAAAAATGGAAAAACAACCCTCTTCTCTCCGTTCACATTCTTCCCTAAAGTGCTCTAAAATACCATAAGCAAGTGTTTTTTTTTTAACACGCTCTTCCGACAGGCTAACATGAACACGTTATGCATCTTGTGGAAAAAGGATCGTGAAGCGACATCAAACCCAGCAAGGGATGGCGTCCCGTGCACTTGCAGCTCAACTGGCTGTTTAGACGAAAATCAAACCCGATCGGTAATGATCGGTTTTGAAGGCGGTTGGAACGTGTTACGTTGCTTATTTATTGCCTAGGACCACCATTTCCATGTACGTTTGGGTAAGGATAATCCTTTAGAAAGAAAAGGCATAAAGAAATGCATTTGAGATTCAATTTTCGGCTGATTAATTGCTCAAGTGTTGGTTTGCGAGTACTAGAAAAGGGAGTTTTCAGAACAAATCTAGGAATGAATGACATTACATGGGTGTTTTAGTTTTGGTTTTGTACAATTATATTCATTGCATTTTCTAGGACCAATTCAT
>AXCO02005054.1:0-20701 GCA_000473525.2 Anopheles melas | reverse complement strand
TTGGGAGGGACACGGAAACGAACCGGAGAGACCGGTGGGACAGAAAACGGGGGAAAAGTTTTCCTCCTGAGGCTGGTTTGCGGGGGAAGCCTCAGAACGCACGCACACAAAACAACTGGGCCCCGAGAGGGGAGCGGGAAACCTCAAGCAGTTGTTGGCTGGTTGGGTAAAAGACACACACACAGTCACACAGTCATACAAAACAACAGCAAAAAAGCACGAGAGATGTACGTACACCCGATGCTCCAGCGGGCAAAACGACACACAAGTATTCGTCACCAGTTGGGCGCGTTTGTGGCGAGCGAAAAGTTTCCCATCAACTGCTTCGGGGAGCGGGGCTTCAACTTCATTTAGCTCCGCCAGCTCGGTGGTGTCCGTGGTGTTGTGTTATTTCGCCTGCGGGAAAGAATTACGCGAGTGGCACGGCAGAACATGACACGACGTGGGGTTGGGTAGTTTGTTCGGTTGGGGGGAGGGTCTGTAGAAAGACGCTTGAGGGGATTGATGCGAAATTATTCAACCAAAATCTCTCTCGTCATCATATCCTAACGACGAGTGTGCAGTACATTAGCGATGTCGTGGGTCGATGTCGGACGGTGACAGTTGGTCTAATGATGTCCAAACGAAATAAAAAGGATCGAGGTAGTTTTGTTCTTCATTTGTTTTGTGGAGTAGTAATTTGGAACTAGTCTTGCAAAATGGTAAACTATATTTAGTTGAATACTGATCCAAAATTAAAATAATGATAAGTTTAAAAAACACTTTCGAAGTATCAGCCGCATTTATTTTAAGGTACCCATTCTAATTGATTTTTAACGGAAATGTATTTAATAAAAAACTGGAACATTTAGTAGCCATTTTGCTACATTTAATCTTCTTCAAACGAACAGTTTGAGGAACGTATCTTCCCGGCAGTATCATAGCTCCTCAGTCCACAACCGACAAAAGATCACACCGGCTGTTCATGCTTTTCCCCTTTTGACTTTTCAATGATGAGAGAAGTTTTTCGGGGAGTTTTCTTACCTTTCTTGTGATATTTGTGGACACTCTGTGGAAGCAGCCTGCCAGCATGCTGGCAAGCCGAAACAAGTGAAAAGTTTTTAATAATATTTGCTAAAGTTTGGCTGGTTTTCTTGCACCGGGGGTGGAGATTGCTGGAGTCAGTACTATCGGAAGCTTCGTTGCAGATAGGATTTGACGCGACTAGAGGGGTTCGTCGTTTCGCACTGTTACCTTGAGTGTGATACCCTGGTTTTACGCCTCAGTATTTTTTTGTTGTTGGAGGGCCTTAAAATGCTTACGTAGGCAAGATTTTGAAGAGATTTCGGGGCAGAAAGTTATTGAGCAAGGCAAGCAAATTCGAACAAACTTTAGCATTAGTTCTTAGGGAACAGATATTCATGAAGATCAAGACGAAATATGTCTCAGACTTGAATCCCATCGATTTGATGTTGAATGTTTCTATCAGAATTGGCAGACAGAAGCCACTGGATAAGAAAAAATGAACAAAAAAATGGAATAATACTTATATTTCCTTTTGTAAATACACGTTTAACTTGTAATTTTACCTTTTTCTTACCATCGTTAAATAGCCCACATAATTCGATGTAATAAAAACTCACCGCAGGGAAACCTCTTCAACGCCTCCGGCAAATAAATTGCACCATTGCCAGATCGTGCCTGTGACCAATCAAAGCCAGCCAAAATAAAGCAATGAAAATCGTTCTTCACCTACCCCCTCCTTTTGCAAATTATCCCAGGCGAAAAATGGATGGACGAGGCAGAAAGAGGCCGATCCGAGTGCTCGCCTCAGTGACGAACAAAACGAGCTGCAACAGCTTCAAATTTGTCTGAAAACTTCACCCGGCACACTTCAACTGGCAAGAAAAAGAAAAAGAAGAAGAAGAAAAAAAAAAACAAACAAAAAAGCGAGCTCGGGAAAAAGTTTTCATTATTTCAGCCTCTTAAGAAACCCCTGCCCGGGGTTCTTCGTTGCGCGGTGTATCCCGCGTTGCCTACCTTTAGGCGCGTACTTGAATTGCTTTTCTATCGCCGCGGTGTGATTTGCATCGTCGAAAGCTCACCACCAGGGGGGAAAGCGTTTACCAGCAGCAAATCGATAAATAGAACGAGGCAGAGCCTGAAAAGAGGGAAGGGTAAGAAAGGAAAGTTTCTGCCTTTCGATCGTTTCACCAATTTATTGCCGTTTTACCCGTTTTGCAATCGGAAACGGCAATCGGAAAACGGTCGATAAACGATAATGCGTCGTTCCGGTTCGGGGTTTGTGTGTGTGTGTGCGAGTGTCAGTGTGCACTGGTTGGGTCAGGAAGCGGGCAGGTTAATTAGTGGACGCATGATTTAATTAACTGTGGCTACAGGTAAGGGGAGGGGGGGGGAGGGAGAGAGCGTTTGTACAAGTAACGCCATTTTGACCGAAACCAATTCTGACTGCACTGGCCGCCGGGGGCGAAAGGGGTGTGCGAATGAGGAGTACAAAAGTGGGCCGGAAATGAGCAATGACCTGTACGTCCGGGTTGCAAAATAATATTTCTCCCTTGGGGGGAAAAACCCCGGCGAAAATGTTATCGAATTTGCACTCTCCACGTCGTCGGAGAGAGCGAGAGAGAGTGAGTGAGACACGAGCGGCAAAACGGAAGGAAGTAAAAAATTATCCACTCCAGACAAGCGAAAAGCCTGTTGTTGTTCGCTAGCCGGAAGTTTTGGCCTTGGCCGCAAAGTGACCAACCCTTGGGAGGAGTGGGAGCGGTAGCAGACGGGGTGCGGGGCAGGAAGGCAATTCATCATCATTTAATATTCATCGACTACCATCGCCCACGGCGTTAAAACGAGGCTGGCTGCGTCGTTCCGCCACTAAAGAGCGTGGCAGCAGCAGCCGCACTGCACCTTCTCTCCTCTCTTCTGCAATGGTGGAGGTGTCATTAAATGTATATTAAATAATTGAATTGAAAGGTACACTACGTGACCCAGATCGGGTCCAGATCGGGTGTTGCAGGTCAATTGGGCATCAATCGGGATGAGTTGGTGGCTGGTTGGAAAAGGGTTAATTTGACTGGGCATTATTGGACACTTCCTGCTTCGGGAAGGCACTGCCTCCTGCCGCGACCTGGCAAACAACAGCTGGCAGGTGTATGCGTATTTGTGAAGCGTTTCAATTCCCCCCATCAATTATCGGCGATCTTCCCTGTTTGAGTACGATTTTTGTTTATTTAGCTTCGGGTATTTTCCACCAGACAAAGTAAATATTTGCAAAAATGAAAAGGAAGCTGTAGAGAAGGCTCACAGTAAACAGTTTAGCTTACAATAAAATTGTAGGTTGAGATTGCATCAGAACATTTTAAAGCCAAAGAAAAATTTGTCCGTTAGGAACCTTTTTGGACAAAAAAAAGGGAAGCAAAAAACAGGACGACACTAAATCAAACTCGTGCACCGAACTATTGCACTGGAACACAGACAGACTGCGAGAGGCTTTATCGAACAGCCCCGGGCAAAGCACACCGAACTAAACCAAACCGGCACCTGGCGACTGACCCATCCTTCCTCCCTTTCAAAGCAGCAAGCCCACCGAAAACGGAGACACGATAAAGATAAAAATAAAATATATGAATATAAATAGATCTGTTCGTGTTCGGTTTAAATAAATTCGGGTTTCAACCGGTACAACGCGACACACGGTGCGACTGTTGCACAGCTGTCGCATTGCTTGCGAGCTTTCCACGTAAGCAACATGCTCCATGTCGCGTAACATTTTCTGCTCCCCTCGATAGTGGTTCACGTTCCGGCAATGTATTTGCCGACGCCGAACCCGAAGACGGTGGCCGCTGGTGAAAAAAGGGAAAAACAAAAACCACAGTCGCACACACACACACACTACTCGATGGAAAACAGTCGCGGAAGGCGGTTGTTGCAGTTTTTCAGCCCGTCAAGCGAATGGACATTGCGCAGGTCCTGGCAATACCAAACACGGCTTGGGACTCCCACTCACGCTTTCTGCCTAATGTAACGGGCGGGTGTTTACAAGGTGGAGCGTACGGTGCGCTGCTAGGTGGGAGTGGGTGATGGTTAGCACTTGAGAAATAAACGAATTCTAAAGGACCCTTAGCTGAAGGTGCTTTTTTGATTAACAACCTGGTAATGTTAATAATATTTAACGTGCTGTTTTTTTTTCGTGTGGAGAGGTTGTGGAGTGAAGAAGGATGAAAGGACGATGAGGACGCATTTAATAATTGGAAAATATGCGAGAGCGCATCGGCAGGAGCTAATCGGTTTCGTTACTGACTGAGCATTTGAGTTACTTCAAGGTAAGTAAGAGAAAATATAAATGCGAATAATAGCAATATTGATGGAATGAAAAAGTAGAAAACAGTAATGAAAAGAAGAAAGAGTTAGAGAAGAGCTTGAAAATTAAGAAATTTCATGGTAGATAAACAATAAAGAGAAAATCATTTATGATGAAAATAAACAAAGCAAAAAAAGAAGTTATAATCAAATAGGGCAATGAAAAAAGATTTTATGTTTTGGAAACAACAAAACAATATGATAACTTGAAAAACAGGAAACTATACATTGTAGAACATTGTAAGTAAAATTTTTCAAAATAATATACTTCTTTAAAGCTTCTTAAATGAAATAAAGTATTAAAAAAAAGCACTAAATAACTTTTTCACCCATCGAAGCATCTTTTTCTGTTTCGTAATCTTCAAGTTGCCGGAAAGGAAACGCCTTTCAACCCAGTTGCCTTTGCACATTTGGAACTGAAAGCCGAATGCCAATTGCAACAGCAGCAGCAGCTGCAATTGCACACATAGAAAAGAAAGCAAACACATAATAGTCCCATCGCGCTGCAGTCGCGACGAGTAAGATGCATCCTGGGAAAGTCGTCCTTACTCCCAGCACAATAATTATATTATTACGGGTTTCAAGCACGAACGGTTCGTCGTCGTTTTCGTCGTCGTGCTGGTTCGTGGTTGAATACGACAAGGGGAGCCCGATGGTGCTCCAATGTAGAAGAGCAGAGTGGCGAGGAGTGCTGGACAGGAGGACGTGCGGAGTCTTTCGAACCATTGGATTCGTGTCCTTGTTGGGGAAACGCTGTTGCTGAGTTCTCGTTTTGTGAGACCGAACGAAGTCGTTGAAGGTGAGTGACTTTTGAATTTGGATACTTCTGAAACATAATTGTTTGTTTGCTTTTTGTTGAAAAACTTATTTTTCTATTGAACTTAAAATAAATGCTAATTAGTACTTCTGTAAACGATATATTTGGTTTCGTTCTCTCAACATGAATTAAATCTTAAGTTCCCTTTAACCCAGCATCCAGATGGCACTCACGCCGCGAACTCACTCGTTCGCACCAGACACACGGGTAAGGTATCCTGCTGGGAATACACGAGCGCACCATAGGCTAGGTCGGCTGGCCGTTTCCATTGGGGAGCAATCCGCGTTTTTGAAGGTCGGTTTCCTCTGGAGCGGACACACGGAGGTGGAGCAAAACGGCGCATTTTGTTGGCAGCACACTCACGAGCAGCCAGTTGCAGTCACCGAAGCATTGCAAGGAAAGGACGAGCGACGACTACGACACGAACGCGCGTGTGTGTGTGTGTGTGTATGTGTACAGCAAGGTACGACACCGATCGGTAGACCGACCGGGGCCGCGCTAGAGCCGCCAGTTTATCGCGGTGTACCAGCGTGTAAAGACCTAGCCCATCGACCCATTAGTAACCCAGGGGCGTCGATGCTGTCAAGTGGCACTTGAAACCGATTAAAGCTTGCACCCGGGGGCGGTCAGAAAATTGGCGACGAGTAAGAAGAAGAAGAAGAAGAATACTACTGCAACAAGATTGTCCTGGGGGAGGAAGCAGCATCAGCCTTTGTACACTCGTGAAAAAGGCTTCCATTAGTGTGAATGTGTGTGTGTGTGTGTGTGTGTGTGTGTGCGTGCTTGTGGGTGAGAGTGTGCGCGAGTGAGTAAACGATCGTACAGCAGTGTCGCGTACAATTCAATTCAGATCGCCACAAAGAGAAGCTTACACATAATCGTTAGGACCCTTGGATGAGTAAAATCCATCCGCGGACATCCTTTGAAGAGCTTGACAGGACCGAGACAGCATACGATCGCAGGGTCGATTAAGTTGTAACCATTTTCCGTTCTCCAGTTTCTGCTTAGTTCCCGAATAATCCCCACACCCCGTCGCAACAGGGTTTGATGCTCACTTAAGTGTTTAGAAATGGTTGTGAACTAGTTGTTAAACCTTTCCCCGCATCGCAAGCAGACGAAGAGGTGTCACCTGCTCCCCCTTAACCCACATATACTGAAAATTAGAGTTAGAGAGAGAGAGGCAAAACACGAAAAACGATCAACCAACAACGATTATTATCACCGATCGTAGTCGATCTTCATCATCCCACGATAGACTCTAGTGTACAGCAATACAGAAGAAAAACGAAAACCGTATGTGTGCGTGTGTTTGTGTGAATAAGTGTATAGTTGTGTTTGTGGGTGTGTGTGTTTGTGGAAACCTTTTAGGAAAGCACATCTTCGCAGCAGTTGTTACTAGCTGCCGTTTAGTCCCTTAATCCTGCGTTAGTGCATTAACAGAGTCTACCTTTAGGCGCACAGAAGACAGAAAAGGGTAATTGCATACTTTCACAGCCTCTCGCTTGGGGATTTGGCTGGGAACTTTAAAAAAAAGAGGCTGTCTATACATTTCCTTCCAGTTCGAGTGCTTATCGCGGTGGCTGGGTGTTTACGAGCGTGTGAGCGGCGTTTAATATCGCACATGATTTTGTACGGCACGTGTGGCGCTGTCATAATACTGTGTGCATCTGTCGTACTGCTAGCTGTAACAAGCATCCTTTCCCCCGAAACGGGAGGCTCTTTTGCGCTGAAAGCGCAAAACAAGAAACCCCCAAGCCCCCTCGATTGTACCCTGTGAACCTACCAGCCCTTCCAGGCCACGATAGCTGACACAATCTTCCGGTACCGGTCGTCGTCGTCGTCGTCGTTGTGATACAGCTGGCACCGACGCTTCTTAGCCTGCTCAACCAGACGGAAAAGGGGTGAACACACACTGCAAGAACAAAAGCAAGTCAGCGAGAAGAAAAAAACAACGCACGAGGTACAACAATTGTCAACGCAAAAGCTCACCCACTCGATGTTCTGGTTCAACATGTTCACTCGCTAAAATTATCAAAACAGCATCTCAAACCTCCGTGAAAGACGCGAGGTGCAAAAGGACACACTGCGTGTCTCAGTAGAGTAAAAAGAAAAGAGGACACAGCAACACAGCGAGCAAGGAAATACACACACACATACGGGGTAGCATGTTTTTCATTTCACCGCCTGCTCACGGGTGTGGAAAAACGACAGCCATCCTACGGCAGCAGCAGGAACAACGGTCGTGATTCCGGGGATTCCCTGTTCCGTCCTACCAGCTGGCGTGAGCTCGTCCTGTTTTTCGGGTGGGAGTTTTCCAACACACGCGCGTGGAAAAATGTGTCCCAACGCAGACAGGCGTGAAAAGCACCGGGCAAGGGATGCTCTCGATGTCGTGCTCGAGGTGGCATAGAGCGTGTGACTTGTTGGGAGTGGAAAAAAAGGGAACGCAATAGAGCCGGCGTATTTCTGCCCCGCTACCGGACGCCTTTCTAATCGGGTAGAATATCTCCCAACTTCCCGGGAGCCGCCAGTGCGCGAGGTCAAACGAGCATAACCTTTGCCGGGAGTTGCACTGCACACTACACACTACTACGTGTGCCATTCGGCGCATTCAGCTTACCCAACGCTGCCAACGCTGAACTTTGGACCGTTTTGGCCCAGCGCGTTAAACACGTAATAATTTTCTTGGGCGCGCAGGCGGACGTCTTTTCAGTGCAGAACGGTCTCAGAACAGTGTGAAACACGTGCCGATAGTTCCGTAGCAAGAAGTCGAGCCCTCGGGGCGGCACCAGGCACACTCGCTCTTCGAACTTCGAACCTTTGCAGACGAACGGCAGCAGTCGTGCTGCTACGTGCTAGCTCGGCCAGCAGACAATAGGGAGAGGGAGTAAAAAACACCAATTTTTGGGGCAAAGGAAGGAAGCGTTTTCCTCACACTTGTGAAGTGAAAATTGCAGTGAAGTGGAAAACGGTGTCCACCGTCCGCAGCAAGACGCGGTCAAGTGCGAGCGCCAGAAGCCAGTGGCAAAACAGTGTGAAGTCAAGAGGATAGGAAGGCCTGCGTGAAGTGTCGTTGTTGGTTGAAGCACCTTTCCCCGCAAAGGTGGTACCAGTAGGGACCGTTTTCCTTCTTCGTTGCACCGCGTTCGCTCGCTCGGAAGGTAAGTGATATTGGGATATTCCCTGCGCTTCTTTTTTGTTTGTGCTCGCCCCAAGACACCCAAGTGTACACCCGAGAAGGTGTCCCAAAGTTGATTCGTTTTTCATTTGGTGGTGTTTTTTTTTCTTCTAGTTGCAAAGTTTTTTTTTATCCATTTCCCACTTCTTTTTTTTTTTGCTCTGCCCGAGTTTTGGGTTAACTCCGCACGAGTAGGGTGCAGAGTAAACACAGCATCGGCACAGAATGGGAGAAGGAGGATAAAATTAGGTGACAGAGCTGTTGGATTTTCCACGCTGCACGGTGTGATTTGTTGGTGTCGCTCTTCGCTTCGGTTCGTCCTACCGGAATGAGGGATTTCCGGGATTTGATAGAAGGTTTATTGGAGTCATTTCGAGGCTTGCTTTCTTTCGCTTTCGCCCTCTCGTGATCCGTGCGTTTGGTTTGGGGGATCAAAGTTGATTCTGTTTATCTAGTCGCTGGCGGTGTCTCATGGCGAGGATTTCTGTGCAAACATAAAGATACTTAGAAGCTCTTGTAGTGGATCTCGTTTGCGATAAGCTGCTTCAGTTTGGTGTGTGTATGTGAGTGTTTGACAATGTTGCAAACGAGATTGAATGATAATTTAAGGTGCTTTTTAAAGCGTTGTTAGATTGCTTTGCGAGTGTAGTAAATACCGCAACAATCGTTGAATGACTTAATGATTGAAGAGTATTAATTTAACTACTTTGAGTATTTACAAATCATTCATCTGAAAGGAAGTTACTTATTGAAAATGGTATTTTAAAAGAAATGAATCCAGTTCAGCAGATTAAGTGATTAATTTTACAGACAAGAAAAGTTCTTGACATAAAAAAAGTAGAAATTAATCCAAATTTTCATCCAAATTTGTACCTTTTTAAAGAATGTTCCATTTTTGTTTCAAGTGTCATTCTGTCTCCAGCCCAAACATCGGCACAAAACGTCACTACACCCAGTGGTGCACTTGGAGATAATTAAAATTTTCGGTCACGAACATTTGCAGAGGAAAAATTGGCAAATCTCTACTTCTGACCGAGCAACTATTCCTACGCCCTGCAAAATACATCTCCTCTTATAAAAAATAGAGGAACTCCGAGGACACTGCCTGTTTCCGTTTGTTCATTTTGAACGTTCGACTGTGCTGCAGCTGTGTGTGAGTGTGCTTGATCGTATCTCAACTGACCAAGCTTTATCATACCCTTAAAAACTGCTGAAAACTGTCCGACACCGATAAAGAGGCGGAAAAATTAGTTCCCTTCTCTTTCGGTGTCGGTGGGTGTGTGTGTGTGTGTGTGTGTGTGTGTGTGTGTGTGTGTGTCCAAGTCTGCCGCATGTCACTCATGGATGCACTTTCACCGCAATCGAAACAAAGTCTGACTCCCCCTGAACCTTCCTCAACACACCCAATGCTCTGGCCCTTGCACGTTTCCGGGTTGAAACTGTGGAAGTTCACTTTTTCCGGATGGGTTTTTCGGTGGTTCCAACCGAGCTTGTCACAGCCCTGCCACCCTTTAGATTGCAATTGCACCACCAGCAATGTCTCGTTGTTCGGTGCGCGTGACTAGCATAGGAGTTGGCTCTTCTTCTCGTGTCATTTTTTGTTTTGCTGCCACTGCTGCTGCTGCTGCTGTTGGCTGGTGTTTGCTTCCTGCCAACGTTCCTACGGCCTAGTTTGACATGGTTTTACTGCTGACGGTGATAATTGTTCACCGCTTATACCACTTTTGCTGATTTTCGAGCCGGCGCTGTCACCCAAACCGACCGACACGATGGTGGTGACGACGATAATCATGCCGATGGTGCTGATGATAATGATGATGACAAATGGGGTTCGGAGTTTTGGATGGATTGTGAAGAGGGAGCTGATGGGAGAGTCGGACGATCGAATAAGTTACTTGAAGAGGCCGAATAGTTGAAACGTTCTCCAGCTGAAAAGCATTGTTCTCAGTTTCAGTAATATCAAAAGAAGTGTTTGAACTAAATCTGTGGCTGGAAGTGTTCAAAAGGCTTATTAAGTGATTATTTTTAGAAACTCTTGTGTAATGTGCTTAGAGCTTTAGATCAAACAATCAATATTTATTCTTCCTGTGAGCCTTCCATACATTAGTTTTACTTAACCGAAGTCTTAAAAAAACAGAAGTTAAAATCAGTTTATAATAACACATGACACATTTATTGGGTACTTGGAATTCAATTAAGATCTGATCAGCAAATTATTAATACAATTTTAATGCAAGCCAATAAAATTAGTACATCTCTTGTAAATTACAATATCTTCAATAACTCAACTTATTTTGGTTGTGAAAATTGTTTTGTGTTCGTAGAGCATAAATAATATGAGGCGATCTCTTGTAAACTTCAGAACCCATCAGATAAAGTCAGCAGGTCCTAATTCTGATATAGAGGTGCTGTTCTTCTTTATGAAGCTAAATAAGAGTTCCATTGCTTAGGCGGACCGGTGGTCTATTGTACATCTGCGCTGGCTTCTACAAGGCCAGACGTTTGATCAATTCCCCATCAGGTGACTGGTGATCCTCCGTGTAGCAGTGATTTGTTTTTTTCTGAATGCGTGATGTTAATAAGTCTCAAACACAGATAATCCTTATATTATAGATCATCAGAAAGTCATTCTTAATTAGAAGTTTAAACACAATATGGGTTTGAATGTCATCTGACAGCTATAAACTAAACCATGAACTTTTACAATAACACTTCGAGTCTAAAATTCCTATAAAAATACCTAATTCACTCATTTTCCTTGAAGCGCAGTACATCTTCATAGTGATCAAGCCCAACAAAGACCCGTAAACAATAGCGCTCACTAGCTGGGGACGTAAATTGGAAAATCCCATTAAGCACCCAGCGGCAAGCTCTCGAAACAAACTCCAAAAACACCCGATAACAATGATTTAAATCGCGTCAAACAGCAGTGATAAAATCAAAAGTTGTCCACGTCGAGCAGTGGAGAAAAGTTCGTCTCCTCTCTGCGCGCTGAAACAAAATAATCCTTCAAGAAAGCACACAAAAAAAAAAACACTTCACCGGATTTGTGGTGACGAAAAGAAGAAGAAAAAAAAACGCTTCTCTCCCCCAGAAGCTCAACAATCACTTTTTCACCGACTTCCGGACAACGCTCCGGATGGGAGCTGCTTTGGCTTCGCGCAAAAATAACTTAATTAAAAGACACGCGAACAGACAGGGACGGCACAGTTGGTCAAAGAAGGTACTGGTGGTGTCATCGCCTGAAGGCGTGTCACCACTAGCGAAAGGCATCTTCTTCTGGCCAACACTAGTCCTCAGACCGGTGGTTTACCATTTGTGCCATCCTTGGCAGCCCTTTGGCAGCCTCCCGTTTCCGTTCCGTTCCAGTTTTCCGCTCCAGTGGCCAGTGGTTCCGGATTTCATCCAGTTGCTTCCTGTTCCAGTTCTTCTCAGTGTGTGACAAAAACCTTCTGCTTTGGCTTTCTTTCGGGTTTATTTTCGTACGCCTTTTTTTTCTTTTTCCATTTTTTCTTTTGCAACCGTCACACAAATTTAGCTACCGACAAACTGCATTGTACTGCACCGGTTCTGGCTTTTGTGTGGGGCAGAAATTCAATAATTATGCCAAACGGAAGGAAAAAGTTTTCCACCTCCACCTCGTTGCGTGCTCCTCTTCAAGCCAGTTCCTTCCGGGTGGCGATGGACTGGAGTGCAATTTTTCTTGGTCACCGTGTGGAGCGAAGCGTCTTTTTTCATTCCATTCTGTCCCTTTCGAACGGCAAACGCGCGAGGGAAGAGTAGCAGAGTGTTAAACCAACCCACGGTACAGCTCGCGGGCAATTCTTATTTCCCTTGCAAATTTTGTATCCCTTTTTGGGGAGGTTTTTTGTGTGTGTGTGTGTATGTGGCGGGTGCCAGTGCGAGCGAGGTTAGTATGCAGCAGCGTTGCTGTGGTGTTGAAATTGTCGTTTTCGTCCTTGATTGGCCGGTGGACTCGTACTTCCGCGCCAGCAGGGAAGGAAGGATACAGAGTGGAAATTCTTTTTCCGGGGTTTTGCTAGTGGCCTTCACGGTGTACGGTACGATTGTCCGCAGGGCTTCGCTGGCAGAGCTGATGAAGTCTGCTGCAAAGTTCCCGCGTTTAAAAATGCCTTTCCTTCCTGGCGTAAGAGCTTTGCGCTTTTGCACACGCGGCGTACGCGGCGCAAGATTGAAGCGTTGCGGCATATCGCATGACTAATCGGATACCCTGGGTGGCTGTGGAGAGCTCAAATTGGATTTGAGTTTTAGTTTGTAAGCATATTTTGTTGATTGTTGATGAATAGCTTACATGCAGTATGGAAAAAAATGGTACCTTGATTGAATATAACTTTCAATACATGCACAAGTTCGCTACTTGTATAAAGCACTGCAAAGTAAAAAAAAACTACTGTTTTGCATACATTCTTTCTCCAAACGCATCTGGCGTCCGAAAATATATTCCTTGTCACAAATATCCATTTCCCGACACCGGTCCGGGGACTTTTCCTTCTGCAAGTGATTTTGCATAAATGAATGAGCGAATGAGCCCGGAAATGGAAAGCAGATGCCTAGGCGAAGCAGAGCTCTCGCTGTCGCTTTCGGTGCCGGGGAAGAAAAAAGAACGCTACTCCACCGTCAGCAATTGCAAATGAAAATGAGAAGGCAAATGAACGGTAAATATGAATGCATCGTTTCCCTGTGAAGCATTTGAATTTCTTCATAGTCAGAGCGATGAAAGTGACAAAAAAAAAGGAATTGCAAAGACAAGAAAAGCGAGCTTATCCCTTTTTTTTTTGCAAGGCGAACTGCTTGCTGGTGCACAGTGAAATGGATTCGATTTTGTGACAATTTGTTAGACGGCATCCGTGCTGCCAGTACGTACCAGCCAGCTGTCTAGCTCGAGCTCGATGGATGGATTGGAGAATATTAATTATGTTAAGGTTCCCGATCGGCTTTTCCGTTGTCGTAGTTTTGATGTTCCTTTTTCTCCGCTCTCTGCTAAAATTTGTTCTACTAAGCCGATAGAAGTATGCAAATTCCTTGCAAATCCGGTGTGATGCTCTGGCTGCATGAAGGGAAGGGCTGAAGTGTTTAATTTAGAGTTCCATTTGCAGTTTTCGTCGCTGTGCAAATGCAAATGGAATATTTTTGGATAGATTAGAGACGGAGGGCCGCGTTTGAAGTTTGAGTGTGGTTTTGAAATTCCTACGGGAATGTTGAAATTTTCGGTAAAGAATTTCGGGACGTCGCTTATGCAAACGCATCGAAAAGAGTGTTGGTATTAGTCGTAGTGGAGAATGATGTATTATTTATTGCTTATCGTTCCAATACTGATTTTTAGAGGAAGAGCGAATGAGTCATCATCCACATCCTTGGTATGTAAGTGGAGCAAATTCTAAAAAAAATCCCACAATACCAAGTAGGCTGTACACACACAAAAAAGGCACAACTTCGTTTCCAATCCCAGCAACCTACACAATAGCCCAAAATTTCGCCCCAAAGAAAAGTTGTTTGTTCATTAGCAGTTCGTTAACAGCTTCCCAACGCGATTTTCCCATTCCATCCAACCGAAAAAAAAACAACGATGGAGATTGACAGCTTCACCGAGCTCGTGCCGCTGCTGTCCACCTTCTGGCGCACCATCCCGGCCGCCCGGCAGCTCAAGCTCGAGAGCTCGCTGACGCTGCTGAAGCAAGATCACCAGCTGAGCCAGCTTTACTTTCTCGGCCGGCTGGAGGCCCACTCGGTCGCGTACCTGCTCGCGTTCGGCACGGCCGGGCCGGATGTGTTCCGGGAGCGAAAGTTTTACTACAGCCGGAACGCGGTCGACTGGATACTGCTGCTCGAGCCGACCGATTGGACCGAAGAGTGGAGCCGCCTGTGGGCAGAGTTTACCGGCAATGCGTCGTTCGCGTTCAAAATGCGCTCGCTGGCGGCGGGCAGCACCGGTGTGGTGGTGCGCGAACAGGATCGGCTCTGGTACGTGATCCACGCGATCCTGCGGGAGGCGGCCGGTGTACCGCGTGGCGCCCTGCGCATGTCGACCGCGCGCGGTGTGGTGCTGAACCCGCTCTTCCAGGGGTTGACGCGCTCGGAGATGGTGCAGCTGGTCAACTATCAACACTTTCGGCGACCGGAGCGGCCGGCGGAGGAGAACCTGCGCGGCCGGAAGAAGTGCGATCTTTCGTTCGATGTGCTCGACCGGCTGGAGGTGGATGTGCTGCCGGAGGGCCAAAGTTTCACCATGCGGGTGGACGATTCCGGGCGGCTGGTGGTGTGGAGTTCGCTGCACTGGCTGGGGCTGGAATTTTTCCACAAAGCGGACAGCAATGTGTACGGGTTCTTTTACCAGGGCGATGGGCGTAAAAATTGGGATCTTCCCTTGATGGTAGAGCTGTAAAGGGATGAAAGATTAAACAAGAAGCGCGATCCATTTGAAAAACATGAAACGTGCTGTTGTCTTGGCTATGGTTTGTGTCTTGGCTAAGGATGCTGCAGTTTCACCGAACGGCCGCCAGGGTGCGCTGCAATCGTTCGTATCGTTTCTTCCCCGTACCGAACGGCAGCAGGCACTCAACGCACGAGCCGAACAGCCACGAATTTTCCTTCCCCCGCGTGGTCTGCGTTTTCCTTCCGACAGTTTCCGAATGAAGGTTTTTTTAGTTCAATTCTCCTCTCGTATGCGTATGTGGAGTGAGTCGCGTGGGGTTGGCAGTGGGAGGAGCTTGAATGGTTGCAGGCGCACCCATCACGCGGCACGGCGCAGGGTAAGGTAATCGTACACAATATTGCACCGCTAGCGCTAGCGACGAAAGCCACTTCAACTGGGTAATAAGTTCTATTTTGCAGCAAAATTAAACTCGCTAGTGGAAACCCGTGGCGGTTTCGTCAATGTGGTTTGGGGGAAAGAAGATGAAATTTTAAAAGTGAAAAAAAAAACAACTCCATAAACAGGTGAGCGTCCCGGAGAAGATCGTAGTTACCAAAAAAAAATTGCACATGTAAGCGAATGATTGCTGAAAATGTGGAAGAAAAAAAAGATTTGCGCGAGCACCGAGTAGTGTTTGTTTGTGACGGGGCTAAAGTGGTTGAAGTGCATGGAGATAAATATTTTGAGCATGAGTAAATACTGCAGAGCAAAATTATACACATGTTGGTTTTTTTTAATAAGATTTGTAGTACATATTATTTGAATAATAGCGTAATATGAGTTTAAAATTTGTTCTCAGAATGTAGGAACAAGGAACAATTATTTCAAAGATAAAATAACATAAAATAAAAAAGGAAAATATAACAAAACTACAAGAAAAGATAGAAAAATAAAGATAAAAACGAAAGAAGCATGTTAAACAGTAAAGAACATTTAGTGAAAAACAACCAAATATCGATTATGTAAATAATTACTAAAAGCATTGTTAAAATAAAGAAATGAAAATAACTGTGTCTCAAAATGAAAAAGAAATGAAATGCAAAGTGATAAAAAAAAACTAACAAAAACAAGAAAAAAATAAGCAAACAGAACTACAACCAAATAGAAAAAAATGAGATAATTCCAAAACAACTTCAATGAGCAATACATATTGTTTAAACACAAAACATCTAAACATTTTCGTTTGCTTGTTTGCAGTACACCGGATCAATGACAGTGAAATAGCAAACAGCACACAATGCGCAAAGCATACAAAGCACATCGCAGCGTCACATCGCAAAGCAGCGTCACATAAAAAGCATCGCGAAGTATGGTGGTGAAGAATAACTATGCCTGCCACATTGCAGCCAAATTTGCATCTCGATATTGCAGCAGGACAAATTGATGAAAATAGGGACAACGAGAACGCAAAAAAAACAGTAGTGACAAAAAGGGATGAAAAAACCTCTCCGAAACAAAGCGGGCACTAACCAACCGACCGGGCGAGCTTTTTCGTTAACGTTCGCGGCAACCGTTTAGCTTTCCTATTGTTTTGATCGTACCAGCCGTCTGATTTTTATTTCCTATTGGATTTTTTTTTTCTTATTGCCCTGTACTGTCTGTTGCTGCTACTGCGTTATCTGTTTTCACGAGTGTGTTGCTGTTCGCCCCATCGTCGCCCGCTCGTCGTTCGTCTTCTGGGTTGTTATTGTTGGCAAGGGCAACACGAATGTTTCACACGAACGGTTGCTGCGAAATGTGCTCCCTCTTTGGATGCGCTGCGCTGTTTGAGGGTTTCAAAATGCGGCGAAGAAGCAATGGTGGATTGGGGAGGGAAAATTTGAAATTCCGTCGCTCGAGGACACACGTGAATGTTGAATGCCAAATTGCAATCGATTGCGCGAGCGTGTGCGGGACCTGGCGCACTGGGGTTTGCGAAGTGGAAACTGTTTGGCCTATTTGCGCCACATTCTAACCCCTAAACGGTCGAACTGTATCAGGATCATCATCATCATCATCATCGTCACCATTCACCTTCACCAGTTATCGCCTCCTCCGGTGCACCTGCCCGACAAAAGGACAATAGGGCTGCACCAGCAGTGGGCGATTCATTGGGGAGAAATAAGTTGGAAGTTCAGCATGTGTGATTTTTACGGTAACGGTTATGGATGGGATAAAGCGGTAAGGCCCTATGCCTGGTTGGTCCCGTGTCCCGGGGTGATATTGTAGAATTTAGTCAATTTTCCCGCTGTGTGTGACCCCTCCCTGTTTTAGACGTTTGCGCAGGTTGCAGCCGGGACACACAGCACACCAGATACGGGTGGAGATAAAAAGCGCACCGGCAAAATAAAATCGAATTGCAACCCGGCAGGCATTTGTTAGTTTCGTTTCGTTGCGTCCAGCCTGTCTGTTGTCCCGCTTTTGAGTGGTGAATGCACGGTGGAGTGTGCGTATGTGTGGCTGTGAGTGCGGATACTTTATTGATAATGACAGTTCGATTGCAGCTGGCCTGTTAATTTGGGCACATGTATGGCACGAGTGCATCCGGGAGACGTTGTCTGGTTTAGGGCTGCAGAGGAATAGGAGAATAGTTAGAATGGATGTGAAAAGTATGCTTTACTTGGAACTGCTCGCATGGGGAAATTATATACTATGTGCGGAGATTATAGAATAACTCTTTTAGTACATTGTATCTTTTATACATATATTAATGTTCAAATAGTCAAGCACTATTCAGCTTTGCAAAGGAAAAGATTATAATTGTTAGCGCTAGTTAAGAACAAGTAAAGATAATTAATAATATAATAAATATAAAGATAAAGCCTATTAGAAAGTAATAGAACAAACACAGAACAAAGAGGACAAGGAACAAGCAATAAAACATACAACTACATGAAGCAATCAAATGTAAAACAAAGAAAAGAAAAGAAAAGAAAAGAAACTATGAAAAAGATCGTTAAAAATATGAAAAGTAAATGCATCAATGCAATGTTAAAATAATATGAACTACAAGTAATCAAATCCTTGTATTCTGTGTAAGACAAAACATGAAATGAATTTAAAAAGGTAAAATTATAACTTTGAACAGAATGGATTTAAACTTAATCTTATAAATTTAATAGAAGCAGTAGAAATTCAAAGAAGTTTTCACATTCAAGTTATACCACGAACGAAGCTTCCCCAAGCTAACCTTATCTTACCCGAACCATACCTGTCCGCTTCCGGCCAAGGTGCTCCGGTGCTGCGGAGCGAAGAATGATTGCTTTCGCTATTGCTACATCGACCAACTCTTCAGCAAACTATGTCAGATACAATTCTTTAAATCTTCCATCTCATTCCCTAGTGCACCTTCCTCCCCACGCTAGTGCTTCAACGATACCGAAGCAACGAACGACTGGAGTCGATAAATATCGTGCTTTCTTTGCGCTGCCGCTATTGTAGCGGACAGAAGAGGTTGACTTTGGCTACCAACAATTATCCCTGGCCGGCCTGCAGCAACCAGCAAGTTGGCTGAATAAACGAAGATACTTTACCGCTGCTCGCAAAAAGGGTGGTGGTGGTGGCGATGCTTGCCCGTTGGTTGCATTATTTCCTCGAGTTCGATCTTCGAGCACGACTGGAGCTGGATTCGATTTTACCCTTGGATTGGCGCCTGGCGTAAAGTGCTGAAGTGTGAGAGAGAGAGAGAGAGAGAGAGAGAGAGAGAGAGAGAGTGCAGGAAGAAAGCGGCGTGCAAAGACTGGAGTTGCAGTACGGAATCCGATTCGTGCGCGATACTTCATTGAATGGCCAGTCGTCCAGGCCGGCAGGAGTGTGTCCTGTGCAATGCGATGACTTCGCTCGTCCTCGCCGGCAGATAAGGGGATAAGCTCTTCTGTGTGTGTGTGTGTGTGTGTTTCTTGTTTTCTTCTGCTCCAATTCTGTTTCTCTGCTGTACCGTCTTCCTGTTCTACAAGTGTAAAAGACCGGAAAACCCTCCCACGAAGGTTTCAAGGTGATGAAACATGGCGTGGCGGTGTCGGGCACACGGGCTGTATTGTGTGTGCCACATGCCCCTTCCTCCAGCGGTTGGAGCGCAACAAAAGAAAGCTGGAGAGATAAATTGCACTAGCCGGAGCGTGTTTTTGCAAGGAAATCATTAAGAACTTTAATCTTTTCATCTACCGCCCGCGCTCGCTGCAATGGGGGTTTACCTGCCATTGCTTCGCCCGGTGGCCGGTGGAAATGAAGTCTACCAGTACCGGGACCGGCTCCTGGTTTGCAGCAAACGACGCACCGAAGACGACAATGAATAGCTGAACTTCCACTTGGAGCAGGAGAGGTTTTTGTGCCCTCCTCCCGGGAAGATGGAAAGTGATCTTTGTCATTGCAGGGGACCTCTTAGTTCATCGTCGGCCGCCAGCTCCAAACCGCTTCCAACAGCGATTACGGTCATTGCGCAGTAAGCGCAAGCAAGCTCTTAACGGAGGCGCTAT
This sequence comes from Anopheles melas, assembly GCA_000473525.2. Taxonomy (NCBI): domain Eukaryota; kingdom Metazoa; phylum Arthropoda; class Insecta; order Diptera; family Culicidae; genus Anopheles; species Anopheles melas. The sequence continues at coordinate 1,463 of AXCO02005054.1, read as the reverse complement.
ATCTCGAAATGTGTGGACAGTAGTTTAGCAAACTGTAAGCAGTGTGTGTGTGTGTGTGTGGAAGGATGGGAAGGGAAATGTGAAATCGGGAAACAATCATGCTGCCCGGTTCTGGAAGACGGGGTACATGCAGCGTGCTCTATTGTTACCTATTCCCCATCCCTTTTGCAGGAGGAAAGGAAAGCGGCGCGCAAACGATTGCGGATTTTGGAGGCAATATCCAGTCCATTTCGATTATCGTCATCGGGTGTGTACGGTCGACCGTGGATCTGGTGCAATTCTTTCGACTCTTCCGGTTGAATCACAACACAACAGCATCAGCTTGGCGGGGCAGGAGTAAGCATTCTATTCTATCGAAAAAGTTTTGCTGCTCCAACTTTGTACTCCAAACCAAGAGGAGGAGGGTGCAAAATTTCAGCAGTTTTATGATTGGGAAATTTATTTATATGATTGAGTGGACACGAATGCGACCGAGCAATGTGTGGAGCAATGTCGAAACAGATTACCATTGTTCCGTTTGGCTGGGGAAGTGTGATTCTACTGGAAGGATCGAAAACTACTCTCTGTAGTTGTTTAAATTTTAACGTCAGTTTTAGTCATTTGCTGACGATTTGGAACTGGTTTTGAGCCAATGTAAAGCATTTCTTTATTTTTAAATAAATTAAATTAAAGCCTCAAGTTTCTTTATCCGAACATCTGTTTCAAGAACATTGAACAGCCATTGTACAAGTTTTATTAAACCAGCAGCGAATAAAAAACAACCCCTCAACGACATTATTCATTCCACTGCGTCGAGCTTTCAATAATGCCTGTTTGGGAAAATGCTGTCGCCGTCGCCGTCTCCCAACTCGGCGAACACAATATACTTCAGTTAGAAAAGTTTTATCTCTCGACCGACGCTTTTGTTCGGGACCAATTTTCAGCGCTGGCCCCATGGTCTTCTTATAAAAATAGCTCACTCCCTCCCTCTTAATACTATACGCTCGCCTTTGCGCCATCTGTTTCCCGTTGTGAAAGAAACGGCTCCGAAGAAAATGCGCCATCACCAGGATCCAGGATCATCCCGGGCGAAAGCGATCTTATCGCGCGCGTTTCATCCCCAGCCCCGTGCCTCATTTAAACTGATGTTGTAAAAGTTTTTCCAATAATAATCACTAGCTGTTAAGAAGTTAGCTACCGCCCTGTTCCCTTGTTCGACCAAGTTAATGACAATGTTGAACGCTGCAGGGACGCATGGGAGCGTGTGTTCGATGATTGGGGAGAAGGATGGCGTTCTTTTGCTTGCCCGAACCGATCGAACGATAATTGAACTGAACTGAAGGCGAAGATGAAAAGAGAAGAAAAAAAAACCCTCAATTGTTGTGTGATGTCGATGTGCCATTTTGAATCGAGTTTTGTTAAACTCTTTCCATTACATGCTTGCAACAAAAGACGCTTTTTTCACTCTCTCTCTCTCTCTCTCT
>KI920609.1:7940-23224 GCA_000473525.2 Anopheles melas | reverse complement strand
CGCTCATAAATTAACCCGATTCATCACACTGAACATGCTCTGGATAGTTATTCTTTTCTATTCCCACAGTGTGAAAAAGAATCCCGAAAGATTGAGTCATAAAAATGGAGTAAATAATAAAAAAAAAAAAAACTAGTAAATTGAGCTCCTACGTCCACTTGCATGACACAATTCACTCATTAACTCTTCCTCAGTAAGCGCACATCTCTAAAAGAAAATGCCAATAGGAATTCAGAGGATACAGATTTGAGAGGGGTGTCAAACATGTAATTGATTTTCTATTGATTGATTTTAAAAATTAAAATAATTTTTCACAAATTGGTGAAGATGCAGAGAGTTCACTGTATTTTGTAATAAAATGAAAAAAAAAACAATTTAAAACGGGTTTTAAGTTTACCTAAAGGCAAAAACACTATTTTTAAGCTAAAAAATTATAAACAAAATGGTTTTCCGATAGCTGATTATCGAAAATGTAACTCGGTAGTAGTGGTGGGAGCTCGGAATCGGACCTACCCGATTCCGATTCCGTATTGGGAATCAATTCCGGAGCCGATTCCGATTCCGTGTTGGGAATCAATTCCGAAGCCGATTCCGATTCCGGAGTCGATTCCCGAGTCGGCTCTGGAATCGATTCCGCGATCAGAATCGACTCCGAATCGCAATTTGCCCCGGTAACGAAATCATAATGCACTCCAGAATTAGAATTAGCTCCGGAATGTGAATTAGTTCTTGAATTGAAAAAAGAAGTTTTAGAAGCGAAATCAGTCCGGGTACATATCTCCATGAGAATGGATCTTTTACAAGTATTTTTTGATTTTTTGCGGTTATCAATACGTAGTATGATTGGACCCAAACGCCTATTTTTATGGCGATGTCGAAAACTGATTCCGTTTTTTAAGCCGATTCAAACTTAGGAGCCAATTCCGATTCGAGAACCCATTCCGATTCCGGAGTCGATTCCGGAAACTGATTCCGGACCTACTATCCGGAATCGATTCCAGAAAATTGCGGAGCTAGCTGGAATTGATTCCGACAAAACTTCAGTTTTTCCCTTTGTTACTCGGTAGATAAATATTTCAACCCATACAGGATGAGATTTCAAACATTCTAACTGAACCAACAATAGGGGCCAACAATAAGATTCAAGCATGAAAATACGGCTAAAATTGTAAGGTATTAAAATACACACACGATTGGTTAAGGTTGGAAGAACAGCTTGCTTATTTGGATTCTTTAACTTAAAAATGTAGTTCTGAAAAAAATAACAGTCCTTGAGGCTAAATAGAGGAATTTTACATTCGCCGCTGGTGGCATTGAGCGTCATCCCGATAGTTACGTAGGCACAGTAAACAACGTTACATACCAGGGCGAATGATCATAGCCGATCAATGCCGATATGCGATAAGTTAAACCAGAAAACACAGCCATAGAGAAGCGAAACAGTTTGACAGTTCAAATGTACACAAAAACAAACCCCCCCACATACCGATCGTGTTCAAGAAAAGTGTGTGTTCGACAAGATTCACGGCAAGAAGGCGGTTTTTGGGTATACACACAACAAACCTCCTTTCTGTAAGTTATTGCTTTACGAAACAATGTGTTACAGGCATCGTCATGATCGCCGCCATCATCATCATCTTCCTCGCGCCGCTAATAACAGGTGCTTTCGGTTTCAAATTAATCACCCCTTCTTTAGTGCCCCGCCATTACGAGGCTGTTGGTGCGTCGAACCATCGTAAATCACGGCCACAGCGAATGTGTGTGTGCTGCTGTTTGGAAGGAAATTTCGCTTTAAATTATGCACGTGTATTAAGCAACCGGTTAAAAGTGGGAAACGCATCTGGATGGTTAACCGCCGTTCCTGCTGCCGCTCTGATTGATGTACGATAATAATGATTCTAAAGGGTCGGTGTGTTATTGTGCGCCCGTTGTTCCCATAAAGCAGTCTTTTACTGCCGCACTGATGCACCCAATTAAACGATCCATTAGCGGGCCAAAAAGGTTCATCTGCGCCAACTTGTACGCACAGCCGCCACACTTCAAACCCGGGGACTGGTTGTGCGAAACACGCGAAAGAAGCATTTGTATTTCCGGAGAAAGTGATCGCCGTTCGGCTGCCAGTTGCTCAACAGGTTGTGCCGTAACCTAATTTGCACATCTTTGGCATCCCTAGTTCAACGCCTTCTTATTAGCGTATCTAGCGTAACATTTATTGCATGTGTTAAAGTGCAAAATAAAGCGCAAAAAAAGAATCATTTTGGCATTTCTTGCACATCTACCCATTACCCAGCGCTATAAAATTCCCTTTGCATTAATTGCAAACGACACCCGACGACTTCATTAGCCGCTTTCGCGAAACGACGAGCGAAGCGAACAGGTTCCAAACTCTTTAAACGTGACATTGGCCGGCAGTGGTTCGCTTGCACCGAGACTGCAGCAGCTTCCAGGAGCACCACAGAGGGCAGGGCACCATACGAGAGTGTGTTAATTTTGCAGATAGCAGGTACAGAATAATTCCGCATATCAATTAGCTGCCAGCTGTTAAAATCAACACCTGGGGTGAATCGTTTTACTACTACTAATCATTGGTCCCGGTTCACTATCGCACATTTAATTAGTGACTTCGCTGCAGTAGCCCGGAAATTATTCTAAACTTTGGCACTCTATTCTTGGAGCTAGAAATATGCAGAATCTTCAAGTTATTGTTTAAACAACTAGAGGAGGAACTATGTGCATATTCTAGTTCGACAGTGCGGGCACGGTGTGATCTTTCGTAAAGGCCGGGCTACATTGGTCGTACTCCGAAGTGTAATTTCGATTTTCACTAGCGCATCTGGCGGCGGCTGTCGGAAGCATTTTGCCAAACAATTTGTAGCCGCTTCAGAAAATATGTTATTTTTCTTCGTTTTTTTTTGCCTAAACTGGACTGGAAAAGCTATGCAATTGCTAGATGAATATGTTGTGCAAGTATTTCAGCCATTTTCGCATCAAAAACGATGAAAAAACAACTTAAATTTGAGATCCGGCACGACCATTTCCCCGACGACCAAAAAAAAGCTTCCACCAGCCGCCGCCAGATGCGCTAGTGAAAATCGAAATTACACACTAGCGAGTACGGACAATGTCCCCCGGCCTTAATGTACTCTTTCGTAATTAGCATAACTAGAAGCGTTGACCGATACATTCATTTTTTATATAGCTTACAGGATTATCTTAGTTAGGCTTTTGATACCAGGATAATCATAAATTTGAAATAAATAATAAATATGAATAAAAATGAAAAGCTTTATTATTACAAAGAAGTTCATATACAGTTTAGGACATGATTTCAACCGTCAACTGTCAACCTCAAAAAACGTCTAGAATCTTGAAAGGCCCAATTCTTACATTTTCCAAAATTGTACATCTTGATCTTGTTTTTTGAAGATAAAGGTTTTGTTATTATTTAGTTTTATTACAATTCGTTTTGTTTTTTATCATTTTGAATTTCCATATTTCCACTATGTTTGTGTTCATTGTCAGTAATCAATTTGCTGAAAATTAATAATCGAATCCGAACAACCGCTCTGATACAATGACAAAATCTCCATCGGCGCTATCTCATTGGGCAAAAAACAAGGCAAACAGAAACTCACAAGAACCTACCATTCACTGATTTCATAATTAAATTTACCTATTTATACAGTAGCATGCATACAAAACAAATGCAATCAAAATGCATTAACACACGCACGGAACTGCATACAAACTCTAAACAAACATCAAAATGAAGATAGACAAATTAAAAGCCTAGCGCGCCAGACAAGTTCATCACTTCCGGATGGCAGCATTCCGCCGCCAGAGAACCTCCCCTTTGCAACGTGTTCTCTTCTGCCGTGCCCATCAATCAACCACATTTATTTATTCCGACAGGTCCAAAAAAACAAAACGGGGAAAGAAGCAAAAAACACCGATGCGGAACCACTAACTCTACAACAAGCTCCACAGCGCCCAGAGCTGGATGTATTCTTCATCATCCAGGGAGATAGAGAGAGAGAGAGAGGGACAGAGTTGCAAGTGCATGGCAGAGCTGTGTCTGGAATCGCACTATTTGCACAAATGCATCACAATCGTCCACCGAAAAGCAGCCGCTGCTCCCAGCAGTACCGGAAGGACGGACGGAGTTGGTTTTGAAGGTATTTCTCCGCCCGAATAAGTACGGTGGATTAGTTATTACCATACCGGAATTTTGTGGAGCGCTCGAGAAAGAGTGCAACGTGACCTGTTGATTGCAACAACGGGAGATTGCATATGCAAGGTGTCACTAAAGCCGGACGTCACTCTCGACGTCAACGCACAGCTTGACGGTGGGAAATTGAATTTCTCTCATATTAACACACCCAGGATATTCAGGTGCAGAAAATTGTACATCCAATAGTGATTGACATACGTGCAATCGATACGAGCTTGTAGAGAGGTTAATTTAAGTATGAAATTCAATTTAATTCCCAGAAAAAATTATATATATATGTAATTTTAGATTCTAAACATTTTAGACTAGTGCGTGCAACTAAGGGTATTCTACTAAAGCCTAAGAGGCGAAAGAACTCCGTTGGAGCCAAAGCCTCTGTAAACTATTAAAACAACACTATTCTACTAAAGCCATTAACAAAACTTGCAGAAGGCATATAGTTCGGCATCCATCTTAAATCCTAACAAGATTCTCCTTTCCAAGGAACTGAAGGACGATGGATCGGACAACGTGCTCTTGGTAGATTGAATAAAACATGCTTTCAACCCAAACCAACAACATCCGAATTCTTCCCCGGAACGGAGGCGTTAGCTTGACACTGACAAAGTTCCCCCTGGAAGCAGCAGATCAAAAAAAAATGGGCACTCCTCGTACAATTCCCGCCGTACGGCTTTAAATGAGTTTTGCAGACTTCAGCTGAGTGGACGAAAAAACGACCGGTGACCCACTGGCATTGTGTTATGGTTTTATGCTAACCCTGAGCCAGCAACAAACGTGCCCGGAAAGTTAACCGAATATCCGCTCCTCCTGAACAGGCAAGCAAGCACGGGACGCAAAAACGGGACCACCCCCCGGTGATAGAGCATCATCATGAGCCCTCTCTGTTTTGGCCTGGGTACAGGTTGCTCTAGCATGTCTTAAGGAATGTGGTGAGGGTGTTGATTGTTCATCACCCCTCCCCAAACGATCATAACGGATTGTGGTTGTGCAAAATAGGAAGATGTAGGTTCTCACACTATTGCACACAGACCACGTATGCCGCAAACTGTGCTAGTTGTGTGTTTGGTTTAAAACATCCACAATCGAGCGACGACCAATCAATACAGCTACCCACCGACATCCATGGGGTGTGTGAAGTTCGTGAGGTGAATTAATTAAATTATTACTAACAAATTTTCATGGAGTGAGGGAACCTCTTTCACATGATATCTTTCGACACACCACCCTAACAATTTTTGAATACTTTTCACACATATTGGAAGGAGAAACCCTTCATTCTTATCAACTGTAACCGTACGTCATTGGATTGGAAGGAAAAGCAACACTCACGCAACTGCTTGCTCAGAGTAGAACATGATTAGTCATCGTTGGCAACCAGTGGCAGCAAAAACCCTTTCTCCGAGAGTGACCCAGCAGAAGAAGAAGCGCCCGAAGCGCCCGGAAGGTGCATGAGAGCTGGGGACATTTTAATTCCCGAGGTCAATTAGTTCAATTGCATGTGTGAGACACCCGCCCAGCTTCATTCGATTCACGCTGACCCCTGGTGGTTGGTTTGTTTTTTTCTGCTCACGACCAATTGACCGCACGATGGAACATAATAATCATCCATGAATCCACACAGACTGACAGCCCAGCGATACCGCATACATGTGAAGAAATTGGGAGAGGATACATTCAACGAAGAAGTTATTGCACTAACATTCATCCTTATTCAAATGAACGATGATTCTGAAATAGAGTTTATTATGAATAATATGTCCCATTTTGCAATACTAACTGATAAGGATGCAGAATAGCGAGGAGAAAGCGGGACAAAAATAGTATGACTCAAAAACCAAGAATAAATAACTTTGTCTCCTTCAATTTGATGATGGCATTAGAGAGACACGAGAGAACTCTGATGCAAACTTCCTTTTTAATTCTCATGAGACAACAAACAAATTGTCTTCGATCATTTTCAAACATTCAACTTAAGCAATCTCTGAATAAATTACCCTGAGGATCATCCCCAACATAATTTCAAAATGAGTAATCCATCTTCCACTGCGATTAAAGCTCGAACTACGACAAATCTAGTCTATATTTACCAGCGAATCAAACTCTTTTGATTAGATTCATTGGAGCGAGGGTTCAATTATTTGTATCAACTACAAAAAAAAACCGAGAGACAACTAATGATACATAACCTCAAAATTCTAGGACGAACCAGAAAGAGAACGAACAACCCACACCAAACACGAACACTTCCACGGATTGTCGCCTTTCCGTACTTAATTTGATTTAAACCGCAGCCATAACGGAATGGAAACTAGTTCTTTCCGAGCGGTCACGACCTTGTCTCGAGTCCTACTACGGAGAAGGCCACTAACACACTCGCCCCCCCCCCTCCGTTGGTTTGGTTTCATTTTTACCGATCGGAACGGAAAGCAGAAGGCGAATTATTGAAAACGCCAACGATTAGAAGATTAAACTGTCGTCATGCAGGCAGGCAGGGGAAAAGATACACACACAAACTTGTGCGATTATACCGCCTTTTCCCTAAAAAGGTAGCCGCCCGACACAACATATGCACGCAAAAGTCACATTAAAGCGCACAGTAAAAAGATACTACAGAAAAGATACAACTAATTACTCGGCAAAAAGAGTGTACGCCAAACAGAAAGTGGCAATGTTTTAATGACTCAGTACCAAAAAACAGCTGAAAAAGAGCAATATAAATAATAATCACAAGTCTCCAATTTAAGAAATCAACAGACATCAAATTCCAAAACATACACAAACACACAACACACATACCACCATCTGACTGGCGGGCGGAAAAAGGCAAATGGAATGTAATGGCAAAGGTGACAACAAATCAAATAGGAAAAAAAGAAGTGAAAAAGAATTCACAAAAAGGAGAAAAAAAAACCTCCCAGTGGAAAACTTCCACCGAAATGAAAGCGTATAAAATCGCATTTACCCGCCGTTCCGGTGTGAGTGTAAATGTGTCCGTGTGTGTGTTTGCGGCCGGTGGAATGTTTTCCCAAATTTTCTTCCGCACGCTTTCCATCACCAAATGGGCGGCTCTTCCTTCGTGTGCCTAGAGCTAGGCAAGGTGGAGGTGGAAATCATCCGAACTGTTTCAATTCCGTTCAGCTTTGAAGACGGCAGCAGCGTGATCGTTTAGTGAACTGTTTGTGTGTGTGTGTGTGTGTGTGTGCGCTTTAGGTTTGACACGTTTAATCGAAGTTTAATCCACATTTCATCAAAAAAGCAATCGCCGTTTGGACAAACTAAGCGGATTACTGAAAGGAAAGCCATGTGCAGGAAAGGCGGCTGGTGATCTGGTCATGAAATTTGGGCGTTCGTTTTGCGAAAAAAAAAACATGAAGTTTTTTTTAAAGAAACATAAAGTATGAACTTCGTGCGCAGTAGCGTAAAAATAATGAACCAAATTGGGGTAATCAGGCAACCGATTGCTTAGCAAACAGCCGCAAATAATATTGACTCATTTAATGGTTGAATGTAACTCATGAAGTAACGTAATTTTTTGTCATAATACACATAATTTTAACATGGAGTTGAAGAATTGTTGAAACTATTTACCGTCATTGGGGCCCTTTTCGTTTTAATTTCGTAGGCTTAAATTTCAGCCTGTCAGCTGTTTGCATTGTATAGCAGTTTTCGAGCAGCTATCAAAGTGTGTATAATATACAGGTGGGCTTATCTCAAGATGTATGTATTTAGAAGGCAGATTTTTATTCTGCTTCTGCTTCTGAATGAAGATTTAAGGAGCGTTTTGTTTATTCGTCAAGCTACCAGATCCTGTTTGAGCAAAAGTTTTCACTTGTACTGTCAAAAAATGATGCTCGAATTGGGTTATAAAAAACATGCTATAAGACCACCTGGACTTTGATTCTCAATTCCACCACCAGATCTCTTTAATACACCTTGGGATAAATGAAAACACCACCTTGCTTGGACATTTTTTCGAGCAGGTGCTCGAGTCTAATTCTAGCTTTGAGGCTAAAATAATCTAGACTGAAAATTACAGGCTAGTTTTGTGTGTGGTTTTGTATGGAGTGTTTACATGATTTCAGCCTCCAACTGTCAAACTCCAAAAAGCTGACTAGAATCGTGAAGGGCCCCAATAACAGATAAAGCTCAAAATCTGAATTGACTTGAAAATTAGGCATTGTTTTGATTGCTGAAAAATGATTTGACAACTACTGTGACACACGAATTGACTTTATTGTATACTTAAAAGCTCTTTGATATCTGTCAAATCGTCTATCAACAATCAACATAAGGAAACTTTTACTTGCCATCCACACTAGACCGCTACACGATCCGATGTGGATTGGAATTGAACTAACGACTTGTCCCGTGTAAAGCCTGTACCTTATGCATGACACCATAGAGCCATCCGTTATGAATGTACGATAATTAGCATACATATTCGTTGATGTAGCTATGAAAATAAACAAGAATTGTTCAAACCAGTAATCAAGACTCTGTGCATGATTATTGAAGTTAAGTATTTGGCATCATTTGCAAATAGTCTTTACACGTGTTTGGCATTTTACCTAGTCATAAACTTCGTTCGCTCAAACTCACACGACAGCCTGGAGCAGATGCTAAACCCCACCCGTGCAGCAGTAGAACCCAAAAGCGATGTGAATATTTCTACACGACTACCGTATCAAGCGCACCACCAGAGGCCACTTTTTCATAATCATTCCTGTTACATAAACACCCCCAAAACGAGAATAGAAGGTAGTGCACGTCACGTCGGCTTCGGCACACTAGTCCCAGACACACACACACACACACATATATACATAACCACACAGAACACGGCACGCAATGCTGTTCGGGTTTAGAGAGATCAAAATTAGTCTTGAACAGCACTTGAACTCCTCGGAGGCAAAAGGAAACCCGCGGCGTTCCCGCAATCCCAAGCACGCACTCATTGCCACAGCGAGCCAAAAAAAAAAGAGAACGAATCGCACGGCCTTGCAAAAATTTTGACTCACGAAAACCCGACAACGGATTTCGGTTCGAATCGGGTCGGGGCGGGGGTTGTTGTTAGGGTAGTTTACGTGGGAAAAGCCGTCGCGATGGCGCAAACGTTCCTTCTCTACACGGGGGAGTAACAGAGATACTGCGCGTGTATTAAGCGTGTGGTATTGCTCCTTCTTGCAGGGCTAAACGGATCTTTTCGCACCGCACATACATCACCCGGTACACGCGTGCGGAATTGTTTATAAGGTTGTGTTTGTGCTTGTGCGTGTGTGTATGTGTGCTGCTATTTTAACGCATAATTGCGCGGCACCAAAAATGTATAGCAAAATAATGAATGTTTCAAAACCGATCGGTTCTGCCAACAAGGAACGAGAGTAACCGCACCTCGATGAAGGTTAGAAATTTGTGGCTAGGTTTGTAATTATGTATTTAATAAACAGTATGCAGTAAATGTGAAAATGATGTACTAAATCGAAAATATAAAATGCTAAAATGTCAAACAAATGCAATATGCGACATGAAAATGTAAACCCTTTTAATCCACTAAAAATTAAAAGCAGTACGTCCATCAACAACAGTCAATGATCATTTGCAAAAACCCTTGCCGATCGTGCGCGATAAGACATAGCACCAGAATCATGCCCGTGCTCAAAGACACAACAAACACACTCAGCATTCGCGAGCACTCACAGCACCCATAACGCAATGCAGTGCCAGCTGCAGGCAGACGAGATGTATGCAATCGGTGCGCACACAAAAACACGTCTGAAACGCGCCTGATGCACAAGACAAATTGCGCCCAGAGCCGCCGAGATCGTCGGGGCGGTACGCGCTAGTGGCAAATTCTTTAAATTAATACTTTTTTAAAGCCACTTGCGCATAATCAATCCCCGGCTGATAAGAACGTACGAGAACGAGTTTGGGAGCAGGGGTGGGGACGACTACGTCCACACTGTCGATTGTCCACACAAATATGCCGCCACAAATACGTGATTGTACGGGGAAGTTGGATTTTATGAATTATTTCCATTCATAAATCAACCAGTTGGTGGGAAGGAAAAACAAGATCAAATACAGACCGAAAAGATTGTGAGACGAAGTGGTCTCTTAATTATTATTTTTTTGTGTCTTTTTTGTGTTTTTTTGTGCCTTTTGAAGAAAAAGGCTCATGACGAGTGTGTGTGTCTCGATGGCTTTCAAATATTTGCATTCTGTTTTACCTCCATCACTCAACGCCCTACTTGCAAACTGACCTACTTGTACGAGGCAAATGACATATCTCACCGGCTCGATAAGATGATCGATCATTCGATTGGGAATGGGATGGACGTTGATATTGATAGTAACACTGTGAGAAAAAACACTAGAGAAAATATGAAGACTTTGCCTTAGTTTATTGCAAAAAAAAATCGAAAAAATCAGATCTTTGCAAAATTTCAGTATTGTAATTGATTGAACGTGCAATTGAAAAGCTTGATGTAGGGATTTTATCTTTAAATTTGGATCTTGTTATGAAGCGCTATGTTTAAACGAATTCAAATTCTAAACCAAGTTTTCCACACACAGAGATTTATCAAATATGTAGCATTTTCAACGTATCATAGGTCGAGACAGCGTGGTGGTTTAATGGTAAGAGCGACGACTTGTCATACGCATCGGCTGATCGTCCGATTGATCGAACCCCATCGGCGGGACCCGTCACTGCGTTGTAAAATAAGGCTTTTGGCAGCTGATGCCCAATAATAATAGATAAGCTTCTCTCTCTTCAGTAAAAGAGGCTGACTTTTGACAGCGTAGAATAGCTAAAGCGTTGTTCGAACGAAAACGTTCCTATGAATATGATTGATTCAAAAGTATAGTATGGTTTCCGCTAATACTATTGTAAAATTTACCTGAACTGATCACTGCGAGGGGCCGTTATTGCTGATCGGTGGGGGGCAGCAGCAGCAAGCAATGGTCGGGGATTGATAAATAATGTCGAAATAAAAAAAAATATATATGTACGTAAAAGCTATCCCGTCAGCGGATGATGTGTTGATGAGCTTCTTGGTCGTTGTTGTGTTTCCTGGATTCCTTTCTTGAAGATTTGCCTTCGTTTTTGCGATTTGTTTTTGGATTTTCTTTTTTCGTTAATGAAAATTAAATATTCAAAATTTCCGATATGATGATTCGCGCGCAAAAAAGAAACAAAGAAGGGTGTGCAAATGAAAGCAGCAGTGCTTCCACGTGTCGATGTCGTTAAATTGTGGCAACACTTTGCGTTATGATTTGTTACACATGGGTTACACACTTACGCACAAACACAAACACACACACACACACTTGCACTTGTTATTGCTTGCGCTTCATTTGCTTCGATCGATCAAATTTTGTATCACTTTTTTTTTCGGTGTGTGTGTGTGTACACAGGCACAAACGCAAAACGAACGAGTTGCTTTGATCAATTTTCCTGCCACCCCCAGAGGTGGCTACGGTAACTTTGCAGGGCTTTTCCTTCTTGACCCTTTCGTGGCGCGCGCACTTGGGTTTCGCAAACTTCACAACATCACTGTGGCCGGCAAAGCTGGTCGTACTGTTGAGCGAAGGACACACGGACACTCACTGCAAATGGAGGTGGATTGGCGAGATTGTTGTGTGTGTTAGAGAGCAGAACGAAAGGATCGTTTGTTTAATCAGTCACGTGGGAGTAATAACTCTTAGCAGGTGGTGGTGGTTTAAAGTGAAATATATTGGACTTGTATCTTTAACGATGGCTGGAGAGGAGATGGAGGTCCATCAAAAGCGCAACGAATCGATTAAATGTTTAAGGATGTCCACGTTCATGGTTGTTTCCTATTCAAGTTCACAAAGACACAGAAAACGGGTGAAAAGTGTCAAACCGTTGTACTCAAATGCTTCTTATCGAATAAATATATTTTTGTTTAAAACTGCTCATCGTTCGTAAGTCTTCCGGGTGTGTCAAACATCAACAAAATGAAGATGCCAAGGCCATTGTGCTTGAGAGTTTGTGTGAATTTTTAACTGTGGCATTTATGTGAAATGTTATAGGAATATTTTGCTTTCTGTTGAAGTGTCAAATTTCGTGAGAAGCAGTTTCATCTATTCGTAAGAACTATCACACGAACTCATTAAAAGACCTCATACAGTGTAAAGATCATAAGCATTGCTTTGCCATTTTAATGATATTAACGTATACATTTTAAAACGTTCGTTAAAATTGTAGCAAAAACAGTAAGCTATTTGAAGTTAAAGGACAAATTGCCCGAAAAATCCACATGTGTCTTCTATAACATTTTGTTTACAAAGAGCAAAGGGCATTCAACATATGTAGCAATATTTACAATTATACTCTGCTGCTGTTATTAAAATAAACGATAAGTGATTTTTGTGAAAACTGCTGGCTATTGTTCTTGTGAGCAGTATTGGTAACAGTTTAAAATTTATACTTTTTATTCTACCATCCTGTATCAAGTTCTAATCGTTTGAAGGCTTAAAAAAGGGACTAAATTGTATGAATTGCGTTACCAAACGATGAGCTGTTCTAAAAATATACAAAAAAACAGCAAATTAAAGCTACAATTTATACACTTTATAGCATCATTTATCCAGAGCCAAGGATTATATAAGAATTGCTTTTTCCTGCGTTTGGTACCGAATTCGATCTGATCAATGTTATTGAAATATTTTACACATGTTGTGCCAACCTCAATTCGGCTTGAAAGAGTTTTGTTAGAAACAGTTCAAAATTTTCAAACTGCCTGAACCGTACTTCCCTTCTAACTGCAGGGAGTGTAAGTGGCCACCAGCGCACCGCAAAAAAGCGGAACCCCAACGATACAGGTAGGAGTGAAGGGATGAAGTGTTGGGGACAGTTGCATTCGTAATACAGTTGCACACCGAAATGCATATCGTCGCGTGCGTACGTGTATGTGTGAGTGTGATTTACGTGCCATTTCTGCCAATTCCCGTTTCCTTCCCGCACGACTCAACCCTCCCCCCTCCCTATTCCCTTCTCCGGTGTCTTTCACACTCCCATCCCACACCTGCTGTTACGTCCGTTTCCTTTTTCCGGTTCGGATGTGCGACACAAAACTCCACACACATACATCGCGCGCACGGCACAGACACACACACACACACACACGCGAAGAAACGAAATACTTTTAACCGAAGGGTGGTTGTGGTGGTAGTAGAAGGGACAAAAAAAAAACACATATTCTTCCTCTCACGGAGAAGACTTCGCCCCACCCTACCCACCCTGTGCGCAAATCCGCTGCACACCAACAACCCTTTTGTTTTGCGGGCACGAACGAGGGAGTGTTGTGTATGTGTGCCTGCCTGTCTGCCTGCCCGCCTGCCCTGTACGTTCTCTACTACACTACTCTGAACACGGCACACATCGAACAGACACTCGTTTTGCTTGTTTTTTCTTCTTCTTTTGTTTCTAGCACTGCTGCTGCTGCTGCTGCTACTCCTTTTCTTGACGCAATTGCACGGACACTTTTCGCTTCCTCGATCCCGCTTTGGTGGCGATAATGGGGAGCTAATTTTTCACACTTGGAAATTCACACACACAAACACACACACGCACACATACCCATTTCACAGCGAGAGCGAGAGGCCAGGAGTGAAAGGATTCCGTTTTTTCTTCTTTTTTCTTGTATTTTGCTAGTTACTTTGCTTCGGAGCGGACCTGAGTTCGATGCCGACTTTCTTCGAGCGCCACTACGCGTTCCTGTTCGCAGCAGTAAAGATGGGAAAAAGACACTCCCGAAAACAGAAACTCGGCCCCAAATGGTTGCTTTGATGGGAGCAGCAGCAGCACCAGCACCAGCAGCAGAATGGGAAGTTTTGTTCTCACACACACGCACACCCTATCCCTCTCCCCATGGCATCCGACGACCACGACAAGTAGCACTTTCGATTCTGGTGCCCCTCGATTTCTATTACCTCGTTCGGTATATGTCGAAGTAGTTGAAAAAAAAATGAAACTATTCCTACGCTTCCTCGCGTTCGCCTTCCGCTTTTCACGGTTTGTTCTCGGTTTCGTCTCCGTTGCAGCTGAGCTTACGCAAAAAATAAAAAGACGGGATCGCGGAACGAGCCAACAGGGCGCTGCGTTTTCCAAAGAACTACGAATGTGTCGGGCGAGAGACTTCAGTGGAAAACAACAAAAAGTAGTTTTGTTCTTCGTTGCAGTCACCCCGTCGTACGGTGGGAGCGACCCCGTGGCCATGGCGCGTGAAATGCGCAGGTGACAGGTTGGGTGGGAAAAATTATTGGCAGGTAGCGAAACAATAGACAGTTAAAATTTAATAGGTCGATAACTTTATGGGAAGGTTGGAGTAAGTAATTTAAAAAAAATAAATATTATTCAAGGAAATTTTCAACCATTTCCGTACTGAAAATAATTAATTAAAGAAAAATTGCAAAATTTAGCATTCTGCTTGACGCCTGTCAAATGGTCGACATTCGCAGGTTGGTCGACTTTGAAAGGTTCGGCTAGCTTCGGCTCCTCCTCGGCTTCCCTGCCTGCCGTATTGCTGTATCGTTCATGTCAAATCTTTCCGTTCATGTTCTTTTCCCTCGCACCTTCGACCGAGAAGGATGTTTTCAATAATTTCGCTCTGGAGGTTGCCAAGCTGTTGTTATAAAAGTTTAACAAAATGATCAATAATCTTATTAAATTAGCTATAGCAACGTTAAAACCCAAGAGATAGCTAGTTGCGCGTGTATTTGTAATGGAATTTTACTGAAAAATATGAGCTCCAAGCTTCATCTATCATGTGGTAGCGTGGTTCCCAACACCCGTCTGGCTTGTGGTAAGTTCGAATGTTTTATATAGTGCTATATAGAAAATCCTTAAATTAATCGTAGTATTTCGCTTTCACTGAACTAGTTCAGGATTACCGCGTTGTGATTTTCCCGCAATTAAATTGCTTCTTGAGTGGCATGTATGAGACCATTGTATGGTCTTGTACTTTTGTTAGGTTATGTTTGGCTAACTCCATGTGCGTTCCGCGTGTTTTTCAGTTGCTGATCTTAG